>JAQZBX010105258.1:0-10868 GCA_029593785.1 Cabassous unicinctus
TTCCATATTTTTGTGCCTAATCTGGTTCTGTGGCTCTTAGTGGGTTCCAATTTCATTCCATTGTGGTCAGAGAAATTGCTGTGTATAATCTCAATCTTTCTGAATTCATTGTGATTTTTTCTGTCACCTAGCATGTGGTCTATCTTGGAGAATGATCTGTGTGCACTCGAGAAGAATGAATATCTCACTGTATTTGGCTATAGTGTTCTGCACGTATCTATTAGGTACAGATTCTCTAATGTATTATTCAAGGTCTTTGTTTCTTTATTGAATCTCTGTTGAGATATTCTAATGGTGAAAATAATGTATTAAAGACCCCCATTATAATTATAGAGGCATCTAGTTCTCTACTTAGTTTTGCCAGTGTTTGTCTCATGTATTTTGAGGCAACCCGATTAGGTGAATAAATGTATATGATTGTTCTTTCTTCCTGAAAATTACCCTTTTTACTAATATAGTGTCCATTTTTGTCTCTTACAATAGTTTATCATTTAAAGTCTATTTTGTCCAATATTTGTATAGCTACTCCTGCACTTTTTTGGTTATTGTTTGCTTGTATGATTGCTTTCCAGATATTCGCTTTCAACCTCCTTGAATCCCTCCATCTAAGGTGGGCTTGTTTTAGACAGCAAATAGATGGGGCATATTTCCTTATTCATTCTGCCAATCTGTGTTTCTTGTCTGAGTTTAATTCATTAACATTCAGTGTTATTACTCTCTAGCAATTACTTACATTAGCCCTATTTACTTTGGTTTTATTTATGTCATAAGTTGTTTTTATTTTATTTTTGTCATTTAGTTGTTCTTACACTCTCCTCTAACTCTCTCTCTCCTTTTTTCCCCTTTCAACCTGAAGAGCTCACTTTAGTATTTCTTGAAGTGCAGGTTTCTTATTGGCATACTCTCTTAATTTCTGTTTATTTGTGAATATGTCGAACTCTTAATTATTTTTGAATTCCTGCTTTTCTGGATAGAGAATTCTTGGCTGGAAGTTTTTTGTTTTTTTTTTTCTTTCTTTCTTTTAATACTTTAACTATGTCATACCTCTGCTTTCTTGCCTCCTTGGTTTCAGATGAGAAATCAGCACTTAATCTTACTGAGATTCCCTTGTATGTGATGGTTCTCTTTTCTCTTCCTCCTTTCAGTATTTTCTCTCTCTCTTGAGTATTGGACAGTTTGACAATTATATGTCTTGGAGTAGGCCTTTTGGGATGTATACCATTTGGGGTATGCTGCACTTCCTAGACATGTACATCCATCTCACTCAATAGGTTGTAGGAAGTTTTCAGCCATTATTTCCCCAACACCCTTTCTTTTCTCCCTAGTATGCCCATAATACATATGTTTGTATGTTTTGAGCTGTCATTGAAATACCTAAATCCCTGCTGGATTTTTCATCTGTGTGTTCTACTATCTGATTTCAGATGTACTCTCTTCCATATCACTAATTCTTTCCACTGTCTTTTCTTATTTGCTGTTATGTGCTTCCAGAATCTTTTTGATTTCCTGAATTTTGCCATTCATCATCATCATATCATCTTTTTAGGTATGTTTAGAATTTCTTCAGCATATTCTTCTAGTTTCTTCTTAATATCCTTAATCTCTTTTTTCACTTCATTAAGTTGGATCTTGATATTTGTTTGGAGAGCTTTGATTAATTTTTCAATATTCTGCATCTTTTCCTGGTTTTTAGTTTCTTCATTGGACTGGGCCATGTCTTCCTGTTTCTTAGTATGGTTTGTAACTTTTTTTCTGTCTTGTCATGTTTTTATCTTGATGGGTTTATTCAGTTGATTTGCTTCTCTCTTTACTCTAGGGTTTTATTTAATTCCTGTTTTTATGTGTCCTTCAGTTTTCTCTTTGACACTTTGTTCTTGTTTAATTTTCTGGTTGTTTTCTTTGTTTCCTTGAAGGAAAAAGATTAGAGAAAGTGAAAGAAATAAGAAAAGAAAAATAATAATAATAGTAATAATAGTAAATTAGATGAGGAACTGTATAAGACCTAGGAAAATGAATAACCCATGTAATCTGTGCAGAGTAATAGGAATAAAAAAGTTTAGTACCTAAAATGAAATGGGAAGCCAGATAGAGAAA
The DNA here is from genome assembly GCA_029593785.1 of Cabassous unicinctus. Taxonomy (NCBI): domain Eukaryota; kingdom Metazoa; phylum Chordata; class Mammalia; order Cingulata; family Chlamyphoridae; genus Cabassous; species Cabassous unicinctus. The sequence continues at coordinate 2,095 of JAQZBX010105258.1, forward strand.
AATGTATAGAATGAATTTAAAGATCAGAATGTTTATGAGAGGGGGAAAGGAAAAGAAAGGACAAAAAGAAAAAACAATTAAAAAAGAAGGAAAACAGAACAGATGAGATGAGTTGAGATAAAAATTAAAACCAGAAAAATTGAGGGCTAAACAAAGAAAGGTGGACTGTAAGAACAACAGAAAACAGAAGACAGAAAGATGAAGGAATGAAAAGAGATCGCGTTGGTACACAAAATCAATATGCACATAAAAGGGGAAATAAAGGAAGAGGAAACATAGCAAACAAGAAAGAAACCAGCAGCACCTAATTAAAGAAAAAAAAGTGGGGAACGGGGGAGATGAATGAAAACCAAGAAAAACAAACAAACAAACAAACACACAAGCAAGCAGTCAAAGACTCAGGAAGAGCACGCTTCCCTCTTAAGACCCTGGGAAGCTTCTCAGGCTGCCAGTGTTCATCAGTCTGTTACCCTGCAGCTCTCCCTCTGCAGGTTTTGAAGCAGGTTTTAGTGAGTAAACTAAGTTAAATTTTTAAAGAAAATTTAACAGTTTATTTAAGGGAAAAAAAGAGACCCAAAAGAAGCTAATACAAAATAATGCTTATATTCTCCCTGTCCTAAAGTATCAGCTGGATGTTTGATATCCTGGTGGATCACTACGCTAAGAGGAGCCAGGAATTGAACTAAGGACGTTGTATATTCAAGGTGGAAACTCCTCCACTGAGCTAAACTTTCTCATTGGGTTAGTTTTCCCTTCAGAAAGCTATCCAGTGACTTTCCCTATGGCAGGGTTGACTCTGAAGTTGGATAAATTACTGCTGATTAGGAGTCTGTCCCTGCCCCCTTTCTATTCTTATTGCTTTCTCTCCCAGTGGCAGCAGGACACAATAGCCTGTGTGAGGGGATTCCCCCTCACTTCTCCTGGTCAGGTTGAATTTCCTTTTGAAATTTAAATGAGAACCCAGTGACTGAACACACTGCAGAAAAATGACTGTCAAGCCTCTTCCAGACCACACTCTCCTCCCAGGGGACCCTAAGTAGGCTCTTGGAAGTTTATTAAGTGTTTCCGACTGCCATCTCCCTTAGGGAGTTGAAATTTTGATAGTTTTCAGCACAGGATTAGTCAGTTGCCTGACTCCACACTCTTCCAGGCCAAATTTCTTTATCCCAGGGCAGTTAAGTAAGTCAGGCTGCCTCAGCGGATTTACCTTATCCCTCTTCCTGGTGCCATCTTGAGCCAGTTGGTATGTTTCTCAAAGCTCAAAAGGGATCCAGGCAACCAAACCCACAGAAAGGAAACCCCTCTCCACCCATTATCAGAACCCTCCAACTCTTGAAGAAAGTTCCCTCCTGCTGGGTGGCTGGAGGAAGTTGGGCCTAGGGCTTGCAACAGCTTTGCCTTGAGAGTGGATCTTAGCCATCCCAGAGTTTCCAGCCTCAGGGGCAGGAAACTCAGGGCTTTACCTTCAGCAATTTCTTTCTTTGTGTAGCTCTCTGTGGATCAATGCCCTGAAGCCTCCTACTCTGTGGGTTCCCAAAACAGCTCACTCGGGCAAGATTTTTTGCAAGAGAGATGATGACTGCCCACTTACATCAAGCCATCTTGCCTTTTGGAAGATTTTTGATGTCTGAATCAGCTCCTTTATTGTAATTGCTTTGTTGAGTTCTTGAATTTCTTGTTGAGTCAATGTAGAATTTTTGTGTGTTTCTTGGAATTTTGTCCATTTCAATTAAAACTGTATAATTTTTTGGCATACAGTCTTTCATAATATTCTCTTATGGTACTTTATATTTCTGTGGTGTCAGTCATAATGTCCCCACTTTCATTTTAGATTTTATTTATTTGCATCTCTCTCTCTTTTTTTTGTTAGCTTAGGCAAGGGTTTGTCAATTTTCTTGATCATCTCAAAAAAAGAACAGATTTTGGATTTGTTGATGTTGACTAGAGCTTCTTTATGTTGTTCTCTATTTCATTGATTTCTCCTCTAATCTTTCTTATTTTTATATTTCTACTAGCTTTTGGAATGGTTCTTTTTCTAGTTACTCAAGTTGATCAGATAGGTCTGTTATTTTGCTTTTTCCTCTATTTTAAATACATGAGCTCAAGGCTAAAAATTTCCTTCTCAGCACTGCTTTTGCTCTATTCCATAGGTTTGATAAATTTTGAATTAATTTTCATTCATGTGGAGTTATTAATTTACCTTGGAATTGCTTCTTTTGACCCACTGATTGATTAGGAGTTTATTGTTTAGCCTCCGTATATTTGTGAATTATCCCCTTTCCAACTTATTATTGATTTCCAGCTTCATTCCATTATGGTCAGACAATGTGATTTCTTTAATGTCAATATATTTATATTTATTTTTACCGGTTTTGTGCCTGAAAATATGGTCTATCCTTGAGAAAAGTCCATGGGCATTTGAGAATAATGTATAACCTGCTCATTTGGGGTGCAGTGTTCTGCATAAGTATGATAGGTCTAGCCCATTTATCATATTAAGCTTTCTGATTCCTTGTCGATTTTCTAGTTGTTATATCTATTGACATGAGTTGAATGCTAAAGTTTCCAATTATTATTGTAGTGACATCAATTTCTCCTTTTGGGTTTTCCAAAATTTGCCTTATGTATTTTTGGGCAACATGGTTAGGTACATAGATATTTATGAAATTGCAATAAAGGTACTCAAAAGCTTCTTGCATTTCTTTATTTTTTCCTTTCTGTGAGCACTTTCCTGGTCTGGGAATGGATGGTCCTCTTAAGAAGAACTCTCTGCTGAGACCCAGAGGAGAATTTGTTCAATGGAACACTACTAGGGAGAGCAGTGTAGAATCAATATTCCAGATATTTTCATTCATGGTGGGCTATTCAATGCCAAGCCTCACAAATCAAAATTGCTTAGAAACCTTCCACTGACCACACCGTCCATTCTCCCCATGATTAATTAAGTTTCCACTCAGCAACCAATCCAGGTCAATAGGGAAGGTATATGAGAAGGTAGGTTCTCTTTCATTCTTGCCCACTGCCAGGGAGAACTATGTTGCACTCCCAACCATTGTGGAAGGGCACAACCATTGGTATCTTTGAGCTCTCTGAAGAGCTGAACAAGTTCAATGGCCAAATCCCAAATTGGCCATAGGCTGAGTCACTTCCTATAACTTTCTTGTAGTAGTAGATTCCTGTGACCTCTTCAGTCTTTAACCACTAGTCAGGGTCAAGAAGACCCACTGCTGCCTGCTCCAAGTGTGTGGGGATGGGCACCAGCAGCTGCAACTGCAGCCTTACACACAGATTTTCCTTGCCAATACTCCTTTTATATGTCCATCTCTATTCTGGGTGGTGTCCAGCCTTTTATCTTTTGTAAGCCCCCAAACACTTTTCCAGACAGTTTCTTCCTGTCCTCTAGTTATTTTCCTGGAAGATAAGTGAGTCCTGTGCCTCTCTAATCTTCCATTTTCATGTAAGTCTCATTCCACAAATTGCTTCTTGACTTATTCATTCTCCCCTAGAAGGAAGAGAGCATTACTTGATAAGCGCTTTGTTTTTGTGCACCTGAGGTATAAAAGAAACTTAGAGGAGTAAGGTAGTACTATGGGTTGAATTGTCAACCCCCAAAGATACATTGCTATCTTAACAGCAGCACCCATGAACATGACCATGTTTGGAAATAGGGTCTTTTCACATTAAATCAAGTTAAGATGAGGTCATAATGGATTAGCTTGGGTGAAAATCCAATATGAAAGATGTCCTTAGTTTAAAAAGGTAAGACACAAATACAGGCATAGAAGGAAGGCTGCTATGTGAAAAGAGAGGCAAACATTAGAAATGTGCTTCCACAATCCAACTTAAATAAAGACTGCAGTTGACTTCCCAAAGGTAGGAAAAGGCCAGGAAAGATTCTTTCCTAGAACCTTCAGAGAAAGCTTGACACTGTCAACCACTTCATTTCAGATTTCTACCTCTAGAACTGTGGGAGAATGTTTCCAATATTTAAAATCATCCAGTTTGTCATACTTTGTTAGACCAGAACTAATAATTTAATGCAACTTGTATTTTTTTTTATATTCATATCTCTTTATAGTAATATTTTGTATGTTTGCCTGCCTTATAGACACAGGAATTGCCTCACTGTGTTTTCCCAAATATATAATAAATTTAGGGCTATTTCACAAGTGTTGCCTACTGACCACAGGCCACCACTGTTCCCTTCACTTTATACTTCATCAGTAATAAAGTTGATCTTTTCTCCATGGATCTGGAATGCACATACTCAGTTACTGGCAGAATCCCCATATTGGATCACTAACTTGTGGAGTGAGGGATATTATGGTAAGAAAGGCCAAGTGTAAGCTACTTTAACTGCCCTTACCTAGCAAAATAGCATATAAAAATCATTATCCAATTCCTGGAAGATTGCAGCATTCAGTGCCACAATCAAGGATTTGAAGGATGCAGGCTGGTCATTCCCTCCACATCCCCATTCAAGTCTTCTATTTGGCTTGTGTAAAAAACAGATGGATTTTGGAGGATGACTATAGATTATTTTAAACTTAACCAGGTGATGACTCCAATTGCAGCTGCTCTTACAGATGTAGTATTCTTGCTTGAGTAAATCAAGTTATCCCCTGGTACCTGGTATAAAGATATTGATCCAGAAAATATGTTTTTTTACAATTGCAATCAGTAAAGACCACCAGAAACATATTGCTTTCAAGTGGCAAAGCCAGAAATGCACCTTCACTCTCCTGCTTCAGTGGTATATCAACTCCCCAGCTCTATGATATAATGTTCTTTGCAGGGCGCTTGATCAACTTTCCCTTCCACAAGACATCACACTGGTATATTATATTGATGAGATTATGCTGATTGGACCTATTGAGCAATCAGTAGCAACTACTCTGGACTTACTGGTTAAGCATTTGCATGAGAGAGGATAGGAGATAAATTCAACAAAAATACAAGGACCTTCCAATTAGGTGCAATTTCTAGGTGTCCAGTTGTATAAGGCATGTCAAGAGATTCATTCTAAACTGAAGGATAAACTGTTGCATCTTGTCCTACCTACGATCATAAAATGACACAACATTCAATTGATTTCTTCAGATTTTGGAGACAACATATTCCTCATTTGGGTGTGCTACTCAGACCCATTTATCAAATGACCAGAAAAGCTGATAGTTTTGTGTGAGGACCAGAACAAGAAGAGGCTATGTGACAGGTCCACCAGCTGTGCAAGCTGTACTGACACTTTAACATAATCTCTAGGATTTCCAATGGTGAAGAATGTGTCAGTGACAAACAGAGATGCTCTCTGGAGCATTTGGCAGGCCAGTATAAAACAATAATAATGCAGACCCTTATGTTATAGGAACAAAGCCACTCTCTATGGGTAACTATTCTCCTTTTGAGAAACAGCTTTTGGTATGCAACTTGTCCTTAGTAGAGACTGAACACTTAAACATGGGTCACATAGTTACTGTGATACCTGAGTTGCCTACCATGAGCTGGCTATTTCTGACCCAGCAAGCCATAAATTTTGGCATGCACAGTATGAAAGTGGTATATATGAGATGGGGCTCAAGTGAGTCCTGAAAGCACAAGTATGTTACATGAGGAAGTGGCCCAAATGCCTATGGTCAACACTCCTCTCACATTGCCTTCACTTTCCCAGCCCACAGCTATGGCCTCTAGGGGAGTTTCTCACAATCAGTGGACTGAGGAACAGAAAACTTAGGCCTGGTTTACAAATTGTTCTGCAGAGTATGAAGATACCACCAAAACCCGACAGCTGCAAAACTTCATCACCTTTCTGGGATGTCCCAGAAGGATAATGGTGAGGAAAAATCCTCCCAGTGGGCAAAAATTTGAGCAGTGATCTGGTTGGTCATTTTGCATGGAAGGATAAATGGCCAGAACTGCAATTGTATACTGATTCATGGGATGTTGCCAATAGTTTGCCTGGATGATCAGGGACTTGGAAGAAACATGATTGAAAAATTGGTTTCAAAGAGGTCTGGGGAAGAGTTATATGAATAGACCACTCTGATTGGCAAAAAAATATGAAAATATGTGTGTTTCACATGAATGCTCACCATAGGGTGACTTCAGCTGGGGAAGATTTTAATAATCAAGTGAGTAAGATAACCCACTCTCTGGCTAGCACTCAGGCTCTTTCCCCTGCCACACCTGTCATTTCCCAATGAGCTCAAGAACAAAATGGCCATGATGGTAGGAATGGCCAAGGTCTCAGCAACATGGAATTCCCCACACTAAGCCTTAGCTGAGTGCCCAATCTACCAGCTTTAGAGAGCAACACTCAACACATGATGTGACACCACTCCCTGAGGTGACCAGCATCTCCATCTCAGGGAATGGTGTCATATCATATGCTGAGTGTGGATATCTAATGCTGGCAGATTTCAGGTTAATCACATTAGCCTGCTTCCATCATTTAAGGTGCAGGGATTTTTTCCAACTGGAATAAGACACATACTCTAGTTATGGTTTTGTCTTCCCTTCTTCCAAAACTACCATCTGTGGACTTACTGAATGTCTTATCCACTGCCATTGTAATCCAGTCAACATTGCTTCTGATCAAGAAACTCACTTCACAGCAAATGATGTGCAGGAATGAGCTCTTGCTCATGGAATTCACTGGTCATACCATCTCCCCCATCATCCTGAAGCAGCTGGATTGATATACAGGTAGAATGGCCTTTCAAAAACTCAATTTTTGTGCTAAATAGGTTTCAATACCTTGCAGAACTGGGACAATGTTTTAAAGAGAAATGTGTTTGTACTATATCAGCACCCAATCTACAGTGAGGTTTTTCCTGAAGCCAAGATTCACAGGTCCAGGAATCCAGGGTTGGAAATGGGAGTGACACCACTCACTATATACTTTAGTGATCCCCTAGGAAAATTTTTGCTTCCTGTCCTTGAAAATTTTAGCTCTGCTGTTCTATGTGTCTTAGTTCCAAAAGTAGGAGTGCTTCTACCAAGGAACACAACAATTCCATAGAACTGGAAGTTAAGTCTGCCACCTGGCAACTTTGTTCTCCTCAAGCATCTGAATTAACAGGCAAAGAAAGGAATTACTGTACTGACTGGGGTGATTGATCTTGACTATCAAGGTGAAATAGGACTCCACCTACACAATGGAGGTAAAGAAGAGTTTGCTTTGAATACAAAGCATCCCCTATGGTGCCTCTTTAATGCCCTGTGATTAAAGTCAATGGAAATTTACAAATCAATCCAAGCAGGAATAACAATGTCCCAGGATCTTCAGGAATGAAAATGTGGGTCACCCCACCAGGCAAAGTACAACTTGCAGCTGAAGTATTTGCTCAGGGTAACAGGAACAGGGAGTGAGTAGTGGAAATAGACAGTGATAAATATTAAATTCCACCATGAGATAGTTAAAGAAATGAACATTGTAATTGTCATGAATATTTCTTCTTGGTTTTGTTATGAGTATGCTTGTATATGTTCATAAAAGTAATATTGTTGTTTTATTTCCTAACTTTTCTCCTTATCATATGGCATAAGTTGTATTAATTCCATGTTGTAGTATTTTAGAATGTCAAGTTTAACCTACAGCTCAAAATATCTACACCCTTCATTTTTTGAAGAGTGGAAAAACTGCCCTTAATAATTTAGTCATCAATTTTTCCCAGAAAATCTATGACAAAATCTATTTTTGTAAATAAACATGCTTATTTTATAAAGCTTCTAATTTGAAGAACCCTTTATTCATATAGCTGTAAGTCATTGATATATTACTTGTTTTGGAGCATCTGTCTGAGTGTTGGTAGAAAAATATAATATAGATACTGAATACTTGGGTGTTTATTAGTTGTAATTTTGAATGATCATGCTCAGTGAAAATGGTTATTTGTATTTTTTTTATTTACTCAATCTCAGGGTACTTACAGATAGAGCAGGAGACCATGAACTCATGGGAGACAGAACAAGCAGAAGATTTTTTAACGTTGGGAAGCAATAATCTGGTCCTTATTCCATATGGGTATATCAAAATTAAAATTATCTTTATAGATAAAACATAATATTGTCTGGTGGGAAGGAACATTGGCATATAGCATGAACAACAATAATAACTGAGGTCCAGTTTGATAGTCCTTTGTTGAATATCTCTGGTTCAATATCAAACTATGGTAGGTTGATTGGAAAACAAAGCAGACAACCTTGCAAGCAAAATGTATGGTCTCCTGTTATCCATGAAATAAAAGTAATGAGATGAAAAAATACATTGAAGTGAGATATGAGGCAATGAGCATCAACACAAAATATTGTGACACTAGAAATGATCCTCTGTTTAAAGCCCAGGTTGAATTCTTAAATGGTACATGATAGACCATAATGAGGAAGGATTTGCAGAATGTATAGCATTCTGGAATTTTCATAAAATCTAGGAATATATGAGTTTATTCAATCTTGTACACTGTATGTATATGTGCATAAACACACAAGCACATACACATAGATACCCACACCAAACATGTCATATATATATATATATAGAGAGAGAGAGAGGTATTTAGTTGCTTTTCTTTTAACAAAAATGAGAATAATTCAAAGAATATTAGCAATACTACCAATCATATGGCCATATATATAAATACACACATACATGCAGTTTTCACTTCTCACCAACCTGAGTTAGATACTATACTTATTCTCTTTTCATAAATAAAGAAATTGAGGTATACTGGGCTTAAGGTTACTAGTCTAGGCTACAGACAACACTGAAGCCAGAT
>JAQZBX010105259.1:0-10869 GCA_029593785.1 Cabassous unicinctus
GCTCCTGGTGAATTTTATCTAACTGACAGGTGAACAGACATCTTCCTCCCTGCCAGTTGCTTTGGATATATATACAACTGAAAGGAGTTCTGAGTCATCTAGGAGGGTACTGGAAAGATAAAGAAGCATAAGGAAAATGATCAATTGTTTGCCACTGTGGCTAGAAGAGGCACATATACCCTGCCCTCAGAGCAAATAGCGTAGGGGGACCTGCTGGCTCCCAGTTCTGAATGGGGTGTGTTGGCAAATTCCTGGGGAGGAATAGGGGTCTGGGAGGGTAAAGGATGGTTTCTTTGTAGTGAAGTTGGCCAGCTGAACCCCCTTGAATGGAAGGGACACTGATTTGACAGGGATAGGGGAGGGGGATCTCCTCAGGCAGGCTGTCGTGCCCAGCTACCCAGGTAAAGAAAGTAAGTAAATCTGAAGGAGGCAGGGCCAGACAGATGCCTTATCAGCAGGACTCTAGTAAACTGCAAGGAATCTAACCTGCCTAGAGAAAAAGGGGTAGATAGCTTTCTGGAAGGCAAATTATCCTAAGGAGACAGGTTAGCTCAGTGGAGGAATTCCTACCTTTCATATAGAAGGTCCCTGGTTCAGTTCCCTGCTCTTCGTAGAGAAATGATTCACTCGGTTATCAGGCACCCAGCTGAAACTTTATGACATGGAACATATAAACATTCTTTTTATTAAGTTTTTTTAGATCTCTTAATTATTTTTAAAAAGGTTCCCTTTTATATTATCTTATTTTACTCACTAAAACTCGGTTCCAACCTGCAGAGGGAAGGCTGCAGGGTGATTGATGAACACCATTAACCAGAGAAGATCTTCAGAGGTCTAAAAGGAAAGGCTGTTTTTCTGTTTTTATTTTTTATTCTTGTTCTTTTCCTTTCTTTCTTGTTCTTTTTTTAAATGAGCTCCAACAGTCTTGTCTCCTGTTTGTGTTTCCCCTTCCTTTGTTTCCATGTGTTTTTTGTTTGTTTGTTTACCAATTTGCTACCTATGCTATTACTTTTCTCTCCATAATCTTTCTATCTTCTGTTTTCTGTTGTGCTTTCATTCCACCTCTTTTTCTTCTGTCTTTAATGTTTCTTGTTTTTTTTCCCACTCTATTCTTTTTCTGTTTCCTTTCTTTATTTTTTTTCTTCCTTTTCTTTTTTCTTTTCTTCTCTTCTCATCATTGCATCCTTCTAATTCATTCTATTTTTTCTCTCTATTCTGTGTTTCATTTCATGATTTCTTTTCCACATTTTTCACTTTATTCTTCTGTACTACTTATTCATGTTAATTATTCATTTTACTAGGTCTTGAACAGATCCTCTCCTACATTTTACTTTCATTATTCTTATTATTATTTTTCTCTTCATATTTCTTTCTTTTTCTCTGGTCCCAATTCTTTTCAAGGGACCATAGACAACAGCAAGGAAATGGAATAAGAGGAATGAAGTGTCAAAGTGAAACCTTGCCACAAAAAACAAAAAATACAACAAATTAAAATCCCAGAGTAGAGAAAAGCTAATTATCTGAATAAATTCATCAAGATAAACAGATGACTAGACACCAACAAAAAATTGCAAGCCCTACTAAGAAATCAGAATACATGGCCTAGTCCCATGAGCAAACTAAAATCCAGTAGGAGATGTAGAACATGGAAAAACTAACCAGAGATTTCCAAACAAATATCACAAATTAACTTACTGAAGTGAAGAAAGATATTAAGAATATTAAGAAGACACTGGGAGAATATACTGAAGAAATCTTAAACATACATAAAAAGATAACAGATACGATGGTGATGAATAGAACATTCCAAATAATCAAAAAGACACTGGTAGAATATAAGAGCAGATTTAAATAAGCAGAGGAAAGAATCAGTGATGTGAAGGACAGTATATCTGAAATCAAACAGAACAGAGACATAAAAAGATAGAAAGAATTCAGCAGGGACTTAGAGATTTGAATGACAACACGAAATGCACAATCATATGCATTATAGGCATCCCAGAAGGAGAAGAGAAGGGAAAGTGGGGAGAGAAGGTGTGTTGGAGGAAATAATGCCTGAAGATTTCCCAACCATATTGAGGGAGATGGACATATATCTCCAGGAAGTGCTGCAGACAACCAAACAATATAAATCTTAATAGGTCTACCCAAAGACATGTACTTGCCAAATTGTCCAATTCTCAAGACAAAGAGAGAATATTGAAAGGAGCAAGATAAAAAGATCTTTCACATAAAAGGGAAGCTTGATATGATTAAGTGCTGATTTCTCATCTCAAAACATGGATGCCAGAAGGCAGTTGTATGGCATAGTTAAGATCCAAAAAGAAACAAAAAATCCAGCCAAGAAACTCTATCCAACAATGCTGGCATTTAAAAGGGAAGGAGAATTCAAAATATTCACAGATAAACATTAATTAAGCGTATATGTCATTCAGAAACTTGCCCTTCAAGAAATATTAAGCGGTGGAGCAGCATCTCCTACTCTACAGCTCATTGGACTTACGCAGGACAACTGGTGGGGAGATGATGATGGACAATGGCCTTCCCAGGGAATGGAGAGAGTCTGCAGCTGCAGGCAGGATATGAGTCCCCTCTCAATTGTAGGTGGAGTGGACATCATCATCCCAGACTCCTCACGAAGTCAGGAAGAGCTATGGATTAGAGTGGACTTACTTGTATTCTACTATAGACATATTGTGATTCAAGCAATGGAAGAAATTACAACATGGATGTGGACCCAATGGCCACTAGAGGCTCTGGGGCATTAAGAGGGAAAAGCAGTGGTACTACAGGGTCTTTTTTGGGACTTGGGAATTGTCCTGAGTGACATTGCAATGACAGATATAGGCCATTTTATATCATCATATAACATGCAGAACTGTGGGGGAGATACTGTGAACTACAATGTGAAGTATGGTCTGTATTTAATGGCAAAGCCCCAGGATGTGTTTATGAGTTGTAATTAATGTGCCACACTAATGAAGGATGTTTATGTGGGAAGTTGTGAGAGGTATGGGAGGTGGGGTATATGGGAATCTCTATATTTTTGTGTTTAACATTTATGTAATCTAAGTGTCTTTAAAAAATAAAAAAATAAAAAATAAATTAATTTAAAAAACATATCTTTCCTATCATATGACAGATACCCTAGGGCTTTGGAAAAATTAAGCTCAGAATAGGGAGGAATAGAGACCTAGATAACCAATTAACAGACTGTGATTACCACTCCATAATACTTAAATAATATGCACTTTTATTATATAAATCCATCACCATCCACTCATTTTTCCAAAATAGAAACAGCATTCATTGTGGAAAAACATTTAGAACCTACAATATACTGAGCAGTGAGCTGGTTACTGAAGGAAAACCTACTTTAATAAAGTTCCTGCCCACAGAGATCTTACAATCCAGTGGGGAAGCATATATTAAGCAAATAATTACACAAATAAATATTTAAAAAAAGAGAAATACTAGATGGAGATCTGCTGATCCAAAGGAAAAAAACAAGAGGGAGAGAGTTGGAGGAGATTGTAAGAAAAACTGAAAAGATAAAAAGAGAAATACAAACAATATATGGCATATATAAACTTAAAGAAAATATGGCTAATGAAAGTAACTCCTAGATAATAATAACAAGGAATGTTAGTGGATTAAACTCACTAGTCAAGAGACACAGAGTGGTAAAATGAATAAGGAAATATGATCCATATATATGTTGAATTGAAGAAATCCATCTTAAACCCAGGGATCCAAGAAGGCAGAAAGTAATGTTTGAAAAAAATTTTACATGCAAACAATAATGAAAAAAAGCAGGAGTAGCTATACTAATATTAAACAAAATAGACTTTAAATGAAAAAATATTTTAAGAGACAAAGAAGGGCGTTATATATTAATAAAAGGGGTAATCTATCAAAACTAAAGAATAATCATGAACATTTATGCTTCTAACCAGAGCTTCCCAAATTCTATGAGGTAAAAATTGAAAAAATTAAGTGGAGAAATAGATGTTTCTAAAGTAATTGTGGAGAACTTTAATAAACCATTATCAGCAATATACAGAAAAGCTCAGCAGAGTATTAATATAGAAATAAAGACTTTGAATAATACATTTCAGGATCTGGACCTAATAGACATATAAAGAATATTGCACCCAAATACAGCAGCTTATACATTCTTTTCAAGTGCACATGGATCATTCCCCTGAATAGACAATATGTTAGGCCAAAGAACAACTCTCAGTGAATTCAGAAAGATTGAAATTATACAAAGTAATTTCTCTGACAAAAATGGATGAAGCTGAAAATCAGTAAGGAGAAGAGAAACAGATTAGACACAAAGATGTGGAATTTGAACAAGACAATCTTAAGCAGACAGTGAGTCAAGGAGGAAATTGCAAAAGAAATCAGTAATTACTTTGAAATGAATGAAAATGACAGCATCAAAACCTATGGGATGCAGCAAATGCTGCACTGAGAAGGAAATTCATAGTCATAAATGCCTATATTAAAAAAGAAGAAAGAGCTAAAATCAAATACCTAACTGCACACCTGGAGGAATTAGAAAAAGAACAAATAATTAAGCCCAAAATAAGTATAAAGAGGGAAATAACAATGATTACAGAAGAAATAAATAAATTTGAACATAAGAAAACAATGAAAAAAATAAACAAAACCAAAAGTAGATCCTTTGAGAAGATTAGTAAACTTGATAAGCCCTTAGTTAGACTAACAACAAAAAAAAAAGTGATGCAAATACATAAAATAAGAAACAAGTAAAGGGATATCAACACTGACCCCACAGAAATAAAGAGTATCATAAGATGATGCTCTGAAAAATTGTATGACAACAAGATGGATAATTTAGAGGAAACAGACAAATTCCTAGAAATACACAAGCAGCCTACATTGACAAAAGAAAGAATTCATGACTGAGATAGAATTAGTCATTAAAAATCTCCCAACTCAGAAGAGCCCATGACAAAATGGCTTCACATGTGAATTCTAACAAACATTCAAGAAAGAAATAACATCAAGCCTTCCTGACCTCTTCTAAAAAAAAGTTAAGGGGAAATTGCCTAACTCACTCTATGATTTCAATATCACACTAATACCAAACCCAAACAAAGATGTCATGAGTAAGGAAAACTATAGACCAATCTCTCTAATGTACCTAGATGCTAAAATCCTCAACAAAGTAGTTGCTAATCATATTCGACAGCACAACAAACTAATTATACCCCATGAACAAGTGGGTTTCACCTGTTATGCATGGATGGTTCAACATAAGAAAATCAATGTAATACATCACATAAACAGATTGAAAGAAAAAAATCACTTGCTTATCTCAAAAGATGCAGAAAAAGTATTTGACATAATACAGTGCCCTTTCTTGATAAAAACACTTCAAAATTTAGGATTAGAAGGAAACTTCCTCAATATGATAAAGAGTATATATAAAAAAAACCCACAGCTAACATATTCAATGTGAAATCCTAAAAGTTTTCCTCTAAGATCTGAAAAAAGACAAGGATAACCACTGTCACTGCTCTTATTTAACATTGTGTTATAAATACTTGCTCGAGCACTTAGGCAAGAAAAAGACAAAAAAACATCCACATTTGAAAGAAAGGTGTAAAAATTTCACTATGTGCAGTTGATGTGAACTTATACCTCGAAAGCCCTGAGAAATCTACATCAAAGATTCTGGAACTTATAAGGAAATTCAGTAAAGAGGCAGGTTCTGAGAATAATGTACAAAAATAGGTAGCATTTCTGTACACCAATAATGAGGAACCTGAGGAGGAAATCAAGAAAAAACCCCATTTACAATAGCAACTAAAAGAATCAAATGCCTAGAAACAAATTTAACTTTAGATGTAAATGACTTGTACACAGAAAACTACACAGTACTCTTAAAGGAAATCAAAGAAGCCCTAAATAAATGGAAGAATGTTTCCTGTTAATGGATAGGAAGACTAAACATCTTTAAGATGTCTACCCTACCCAACCTTATCAACCGATTTAATGCAATCCCAATAAAAATAATGACAACATTTCTTACTGAATTGGAAAAAGTAAGTATGAAATTTATGTGGAAGGGCAAGAGGCTCCAAATAGTCAAAGACCTGTTGAAGAAGAAAAATGCAATTGGTGAAATCACACTACTTAACTTTAAAATACACTACAAAGCTACAGTGGCCAAACTGCATGGTATTGGCACAAGGATATACATACTGACCAATGGAAATAAATTGAGAGTTCTGATATAGATCCTTCCTTATATACTGTCAACTGTTATTTTACAAGGCCACAAAGTCCATTCAACTGGGAGAGAATGGTCTCTTCAAAAAATGGTGCTTGGAGAAATGAATATCCGTATCCAAAAGAATGAGAGAGGAACACCATCTCACATCCTATACAAAAATTAACTCAAGATGGAACGAAGATCTAAATATAAGAGCCAAGACCATAAAGACCTTGGAATATAATGTAGGAAACATCTACAGGATCTTGTATTAGGAAATGGTTTCATGAACTTTACACAAAAAGCATGAGAAACAAAAGAAAAAACAGATAAATAGGACATCCTCAAAATTATGCACCACAAAAGGAGTTTGTCAAGAAAGAGAAAAAGCAGCTTACTCAATGGGAGAAAATATTTAGTTACCTTATATATGATAGGGGTTTAATATCCCACATATATAAAGAAATCCTACATCTCAAAATGAAAAGACAAAGAACCCATTTAAAAAACGGGCAAGAGATTTGAATAGACAATTCCCCAAAGAAAACTTAAAAATGGTTAAAATTCACATGAAAAATTGCTCAACATCACTAGCTATTAGGGAAATGCAAATCAAAACTACAATGAGATATTATCTTACACACATTAGACTGAGGGCTATTTAAAAAACAGAAGACTACAAGTGTTGGAGAGGATGTTGAGGAATGACAGATACAGGCCATAATAAAACTTGCCTTAACCTACAGATTTGGATAGGAGAGAGTGTAAACTACAACATAAACTTTAGTCCACACTAAGTGGCAATTCTTCAAAATGTGTTCATCAGTTGCAATGAATGTACCTCACTAATGAAAGATGTTGTTAATGTGGGAAGTGTGGGGTGCGGGGCATATAGTAATCCCCTATATTTTTATGTGACCTTTGCACAATTTGAAAAAAATTAAAAAAAATAAAATGTATACCCTAATATAAATCATTGACCATAGTTAACAGCAATGTTTCAATATTTGTACATCAATTGAAATAAATGCACCATCCTCATGCAAAATGTTATTAAAAGGAAAATGGGGGAAAGGGTGAAGCTATTGGGTATATGTAAGTGATGTATATTCTGTACACAATTTTTCTGTAGCCTACAGATTCTTTGAAGACAAAATGAAAAATATGACATTGGGCAAATAAATGAAAGCATATGCCACTGTATGTACAAGAAAACAGATCTTACAGTAATGGAAAACATATGTTAGTTTTTAAATTTTTCTATTTTTATATTATTTCAAACTTTTAAAAAAATCATATTTTATTTGTTATTTTTAAAACCAAAATTATTATATCATTGTCTTATTAATTGTATTCAATTATTTTGTTGGCTTCAATTTTGAAAAAGTTTTGGATCACAGAGGGTTACAACTGTAGCAGGGGAGAATCATTGGTCTGAGGTGTTAGCAGTGGGTGATACATGGGGGGAAGTTCACCTGGGGCATATCTATAAGGCATATGAATGATTTCAAGTGTTCATGAGGCATTGTCATAGTATATGTAGATTCACCCAATAAGCAAAGAAATATTGAATTCCCATCCTGGAAGCTCTCAGAAGGTAATGCCTAGGCACCCTGTAATACTATGCTGAAATTCAATTTCAAAAGTAAAAGTTCATAAGTACAGTCATCACAATCAAGGGTCCCTCAATGGTGCATCCTCCTTCAGTAGTCACTTCCCCTGTACTGAGGGGAATCTGGCTTTCCCATTAGAGAATGGAGGTTTCTGCCACATGGTGCTCAAATGTGGTCTCTCTCTAAGCCAAAACTCAGCATATAAATGCATTACATTCTCCCCAGCATGGGACATGACTCCTGAGAATGAGCCTCCTTGGAACCAAGGGATTACAACTAAGCACCAATTAGCAATGCAAGTGGAAAAAGACTTGACCTAAAGGGGAAATGGGTAAACACAAATGACTTTATATGGATAAGAGACTTCAAAGTGAATCAGAAGGTCATTTCAGATGTTATGCATACACATTTCTCAGCAGGAACTCTGACTGCCAAAGTAAATATTACCTCAAATAGCAGTGCTCCTTGGGGCTCTGGAGACATCCAGACACTGCAGGCAGGGCAGAAAACTCAGGAGTTTGTCTCCCTGCCATTAGCTCCTACTTTGGAATTTATGCTCACCAGTGTGATAGAGATGGACTCAGTTGTGTTTTCCCTACACATGGCTCTGCTGCCCCTCTATTTGAACCTATAGTTAGTACTAGAGTTGATAGTTTTAGGTCCAAGAGACTTAAAACATTGGGCTGTCCATGTGCCATTTGGGCCCTGAATTTCAACAGATTTGCAAAACATTTCCAGTTCATTGGGCTCACCCAGAACAACTAACAAGGATAACAAGCATCTCAAGAATCAGATAGAGTCTGCAACTGCAAGCAATGAATCCCCATCCCCCTGCCCCATGGAATCTAAGCCCCTTCTCAATTAGAGGTGGAGTGGGCTTCATCATCACAGAATCCACAGGGTTGAGGAATGGACAATGGACAAGAGTACACTTACAGTTGTTCTACTGTAGACTTACTGTGATCTTAGCAATGGAAGAAAATTTTTCATGGATGTGGAAGCAATGGCCACTGGAGGTCTGAGGGTAGGAAGAGGGAAAAATAGGTGTAATTTAGGGGCATTTTTGGGACTTGGTAATTATCCTGAATGACATTGCAATGACAGATACAGGCCATTGTATATCTTGTAATAACTTGCAAAAATGTGTGGAAGAGAGGCTAAAATTCAATGTAAAGTATAACTATCACTTAGTGGCAATGCTCCAAGATGTGTTCATCAATTGTAGTAAGTGTGTCACATCAGTGAAGGATGTTATTGATTTTGGAAAATGTTGTAGGGCCAGGGAGAGGGGAATACGGGAATCCCTTATATGTTTTGTATAACATTTATGTAATCTAAGTTACTTTAAAAAAATAAAAATGTGTTTTTAAAAAATTGTGCAGGAGAGAGTGTAAACAGAAATCTAAACTATTATCCGTGCTTAGTTGCAATGGTCCAAAATGTGTTCAAGAATTTTAACAAAAATACCACCCTAATGAAGGATATTGTTAATATGGGAAAATATGGGTGGGGTAGGGAGCAGGGCATATGGAAATCCCCTATATTTTTTATGCAACATTTCTATATTCTAATTATCTTTTAAAAATAAAAATATATTAAAAAATAAAATAGTATCAGAACACTTACATGTTGTTCAAACTTTAAAATTAAATAAAATGTGAAAATAGGCATTTAAGAATTTTATCATCTTTCATAAATTGAAAATTGAAATATATTTTAACTTAAACAACTATAAAATGTCAACACAAGGAAGGAAATGAGTATTTTCATACATTGTAGTATGAAAGAGAAATACACATAAAACGTTGTCCTTTTTGGATATAGGTATTGTCTTAACTTCTTAGGGATGTCATAACAAAGTATCACAAACTGGCTTTCTTAATAGCCCAGAAATTTATTGGGTAGCTTAATACACTCTTCTGGACACTAGACCTCCATATCAAAGTTTTAGTAGAGTCATGCATTTGCTGAAATCTATACGGTTCTGACAAAGGCAATTCATGATATAATTCAGCATCTGCTTCTGATATGTGACTTGTTCTCTCTCTTTCTCCAAATTTAATCTCCTTATAAGGATGCTGCCCTATTACTCACCCTTTCTATTTTAGCCTCATCACTACCTATGTTTTCCTCAGGATTTTGGTTCTACACAGGATCACATTCATGATACTTCAGGTTTTATACTTCAAAATATCTGATTAAGGGACAAAATTTAATTCATAAAATGTATCAAAAGTAGAAACATGTATCTGTATGGTGGGTAAAATATTTTTATATGGGGTGACAAGAAAGAAGCATTGGAATCATTAATTCATAACAGTTTACATAATTTTGGTCTATTGATGCTTTATTACATTTCAGTTTTAAAATATTAGGTGTCTCATGAAATTGAGAAATAATTTCTGAAATGGTAGTAGTATGATATAAAGAAATTAAATTAAAAAAATATTTAAAAATCTTAAAAATATGAATCAGTTAGCATTGCTGACCAGCATGTCTATTATTGCTCTTTTGAGCCAGTTCTATCTGAATAAATAATTCTTTGAAAACAATGGGCAATTTATTGATTATTAAGCACATGCTGCAAAACTAATTAGAATGGTATTTTGACATAGAATTGCTTGGGTAGCATTGAAAGAATTGAAAACGTAACAATTTAAAAAGGAGAAGCCCACTATAGAGGAAAAATAAAATTATAAAATGAATAATGTATAATGATAAAGATATATTTACAAGTAAAATTTTAAAATGAAAGTTGCAAACTCTGATATATAAACAAAGATAACAGCCTTAAATTATGACAGATAATGGATTGGTGATTTTTAAATTATTAATAAATGAAAATAAATCAGTCAAATGCATATAAAATTATGAAGACCATAACTATAAAAATGGTAAAGTCATTCTTTAAAAAGTCCCAAAGAAGATTGGTACAAGGAAAAAACAATTTCAATACTATGTAAGTAAAACATGTATTTCTATACAGATGGATATACACACATATATATA
>JAQZBX010105260.1:0-10869 GCA_029593785.1 Cabassous unicinctus
TTTTTCTTTTTCTTTTTTTTTTTTTTTTATGTCCATTGCCTTATTTTCCAAAGGGACCTGCTCATTTCAACTCTGCAGGGCCTAAGTATTAAGTCAAAAAGCAGACCAGCATGTGACATGGAGTTCCCATCTGGCTACCAAATGACCTTCCTTTAGCTTTTTCCTAAGTGGATGTTTTAAAACAGGCGCGACTAATGTCTGATGTAGGCAGACTGTTTCTACCACAAATAACCCAGCAAGTGCAGTTTTTTGTTTTTTTTTAATAAAAAGAAAAACAAAATCCTTAATTTATAAGTGGACAGAATATTGTCACCTGTTTGGTTTTTTTTTACAGCCCAAGAATTTTAAAGCATGTCAATCTGTAAATATTTACTAATAACCTACTACGTACCAATACTTAAGGTTAGATTTAGAGCTAGAAATAAAAAAGTATGTGACATACTTAGGCATCAAGGAGACTGGACAAAAGTGCCTACCTGGAGAATACTGCAGGATTCCAAAAGGGACTCATTCATTCCTCCTTCCCTCCTTCCCTCCCTCCCTCCTTCCCTCCCTCCCTCCCAGCCTTCCTTCCTCCCTCCCACCCTTCCTTCCTCCCTCCCACCCTTCCTTCCTTTCCCTTCCTTCCTTCCTTTCCTTCCCTACCTTCCTTCCTTCCTCTTCTTCTTCCTTCCCTTCCTTCTTTCCTTCCCTCCCTCCCTCCTTCCTTCCTTCGTTTCCTTCCTTCCTTCCTTTTCCTTCCTATCTTCTCCTCCTACCTTCCTTTTCCTTCCTTCCACCCACCCACCCATCCATCTATCAATCCTCACAACCAACCACTAATGCTGGGCCTTCCATGGGCCAGGCACCAAAGACACAAAGATAAGACTCAACGCCAGCTTCATGAAGTTAACTTCCACTAGACAAATAGGAGACCGCCTTGCAGTATGGTGCTAGGTCTCGAAGGGCAAACTGGCATTCACTAGGGAACCAAGGTGGAGAGAGACCAATGAGCACAGGCAAAAACACAGAGGCTGGAATATGTCTGGCTTGTTGGGGAAGGGTAAGAAATCAAGCATATGTAGAATATACAAGGCACAACAGAAGATAAGGCTGGAAAGAAAAGTGCTGGACTAACTATGAAGAGTATTGTAGGCTCTGATGAGAAATATAGGCTTCCTCCTCAATGAGGAGTCACTGAGGGTTCTCAAAACAGACAATTAAAAGAGCACATCTATGTTTTATGAGGGTGGCTGTATTCATTTCCCAACTGCTAAAACAGATACCACACAATGGGTTGGCTTAAACACAGGAATTTATTGGCTCATGATTTCAGAGGATAATAGACTTGCTTCCTCCCAGGGCTGGTTTCTTCTGGCTGGCCGGCTATCTTGGGGTTCCTTGGCTTTTCTGTTACATGGCGGCGATTTCTTTTTTGTCTTTTCTCTTTTGAGTTCTGTTGATTTCCGGTTTCTGGCTGCCCCCCGGCCCCATGGGTTCTCTCTGTGTCCTGTTGCCTTTGTTTATTCAGACTTCAGCCATATTGGATTCAGTTTGGGCCTTATTAAGTTTGGGCACACCCTAACTAATAGTATCTTCAAAGGTCCTATTTACATCCACAGGAACACTGCTCGCGCAATGGTACAGGCTAGGACCAGAAGACATGTGAATGGAGATTAGGGAAAGGATCCAAGATAGATCCAGAAAGTGGAATCCCAGATGTGCTGAGTGGAGGAGGGGGAGGAGCAGGAGGACAACAGAGTCCCTCCAGGCTCCCGATGAAGGTGCCACTGCCATCTGCAATAGGAAACACAGAAGTGGGCAGGCCTAGGGTTGGGGCAATGATGAGCCTAAGGAGGCTCAGGGAAAAACATCAGAAAGGAGGATCTGGAGCTTGAGAGGAGGGTTTGGGCCAGAGGTGGTAATTTTCAGAATACAGGTGGGTAAGTGAAACCATGGGAGTCCATGAGCATGTGGACAAGGAGAGATGGAGGCACCAGCCATCCACTCCCATTCTCCAAGTGAACACCAGGTACGCGCCCTCAAGGAGGTTGTAATGCAGCTGGGATAATGAACATAAGCCCGAGAAACAATAAAAACAATAAAATTACTTCCTGAATATCTAAGTGGTACATTATAAATGAATAAAGGAGCATCTCTGCCTGCCTCCTGCTATTTCATCCTACTGATATATAAATATACAAACAGGCATGTCTGGGCGCACTGAGGACAAAGCCTTAGCACCGAGATCAAAGCCAAAATGCCCTAACTCTGGAGCTGGAAAGAGAAAATGCCATGAAACAGGGTCCACCAAAGAGCCCAGGTTCACAGCAGCCAGAGGCAGGAAGCCCCAGAGATCCCCAGACCCCTGGGGTCCATTCTGCCATGCCCACTAACAACAGGGTCCAGCAGCTACTGGCAGGGTTGCATTTCCAAATCTGCACTTTGGCCCCTTTTCATAAGTATGCACATTTGACTTATGAAATGCACACTTTCAAAACCAGGGAACAATTCTGCCTGTAGTGGACCTAAGGTTGAACTGCATACAGATCTCATTTGGGCTTGATTTCTTCCCAATTGGTAAAACCTGAAGTTTTCAAATATAACCAAATTATAAACTATTTATTTTACATCCCCTAAACACAAGGGTCTTAACTATGCCAGGACACTTTCCTTGGAGCACTGCAGCCCATAGGGGTCGGGGCAAAACCCCACCCCAAACTCCTACAGTATTACTGTCTGTATTATCTTGTACTTTTAATTAACTACTTATTGAGTTTATTATTTAATCATCTCTTGGCCAGATGTCAGGCTTCATGAGTACACACTTGTCTGTGTGCAGGTACTCAAGGACTATACCACCTTGAGAATCTAATTCAGCAGTTTAAGAAAGGGTCCAGGGCTCTAAAATTGGGTGCAGGAGACAGATTCCCACCCACTGAGTAAATGATTGAGGCAAACTGCACTGAGAATTCTAAAAGAGGTACACTTGGTCTGTAGTGAACACCCAGAAGAGGGCAGAGATTAATTCCCACCTCTGAGCTGACTGGGATCACCCCAGGACATGTCTTTGCAGCCTCGGTAAATAAACTCAAACTAAGGGAGCTCTGAACGACACAGAAGCAGCACTGTCCCAATAGGAGGAGAGATGTACAAAGAGCAAAACATCACCCTGTTACTTCCACAGACTGAGGACATTCTCTCCCATTCCACTCTGGGGTTCTTCTCTTCCTGGGTCCTTCCCTCCGGCTCCCTCAGAGAAGAATTTCAGGTCCCTCATTTGGAGTCCCCGTGTTGCATTCCATCCTGCAGGTGGAGAGCACCTGTGTACAGGAGCCAGCAACCCCTGTCCAGGGCTCTTCTCCAGCCAGGTCTCTGGCCTCCATCTCCCCCTCCCCAACTTAATGACCACTGGGGGGCACAGTGCAACATTAAACAGAAGTAGGAGGCAATCACACAGAAGTGTGAGGTTGGCCAGCTCCAGGGCAGCTTCAAGTCCAGGTGAGAAGACCAAATTCAACCAAGACCTAACCAACTATAACCTCAGCACCACATGACTATATTCTCAAGACTTTATTTAGCAAACACTTAAATCAAGCCTACTATATGCCAGGCACTGATCTAAGCACTGTACAAATAGTAATCATTAACTCCTCATAGCCACCCTATGAGGTAAGCACTTTCACTGCCGTTTTGCCAATGAGGAAACTGAGGCATGGAGAAATTAAGTGACGAGCCCAAGGTCACACAGCTGGCAAGCAACCAAGCAGTGTGGCTCCATAATCCATGCTTTCTGCTAACACAAAACACTACACTGCCTTTTACTCGTACAGACTCCTGAGCTGATGCTGGAGACAGAAGATGTGGTGGCCCTTTGGGTTGAGTGGTCTGAGAGGGAGTGATGTGACTTGGGCCTGGAATAATGAATGGGATTTAAGTAGGAAAAGAGGGCTAGAAAAAGGCCACTCTATGCAGAAGAGATGTCAGCAAGACAACCAGGAAAGCAGGGGCTGGGGACAGTGAGCAAGCAGGCTTGGCCCCAGGTGGGAAACATGGAGCAAGAGAGTGGGAAGGAAGGCTGGATAGGTATGCTGGCCGTGGACTCTGACTAGCAGCCGGAGATGACTTGCCCTGCTCCTGAAGGCTGGGAGGAGCCACCCCAGGTTTGGAAGTGAGTAGACACTGTAGTACAGCTAGAGATACCTATTTTGTGCCTGAGTGCAGCAGGATGCAGTGTGTGGAGTTCCAGGGGTATCAGCCCAGAGAGGCTGGCCCTGGGCACCATCCACTAGTGAAGAAGCCACAGCTGCTGGGTCTCCCCCACTGAGCAGACCTTGCAAAGGAGGCATTTTGTTCCCTACACTGTGAATCTTGTAACTCTGGCAATCAACCATTTGTCAAATGAATTAGATTCCCTAATAATCATTATTACAATCCATGCCAGTCAGCAAATATTTCTTTCTGAAGAAATACATAATTAATTCAAACAACACCTTTTTGACTCAAAGGTTTTAAAGTGCCTAGCTGAGGTGAACATTCAGGAGAAATAATGGCATTTCCAAAGGAATATTCAAACACAGTTCAATTTACAATATTGTAATAAGACTCTGCAGCATAAATTCCAACACACTGGACAGAAAACCTATTTGTGTAGTGTGTAAAGACATAAATAAAAGCCAAATACTTATACTGTCCTCACAAATACGAAATTTTCTTTTGTGAATCTACACTCTCTGACAACATATTCCAAGAAAGTTCGGTCTTGTGATAAATATCTTCACTTGAAGGTCTTCATCAATACCAACTCTTTCTCATTATTCAGTTACTAAATAAGAATTGTGGTAATAATAGAGTAACAAATAGCTGAATGATATAATTAAAGTTATGTATCAACCTTCATTCAATATTCACTCACTACAAATTTTGTCGCCAACTTCTGAAATTTTTCTTTCAACAAAGCTAATTATGTCACCCTTACTCTCCAGCGTCTACAGCCACCAATGACCAATGGTCTGCTCTTTTTCCCTGCTTGCAGCTCCTTCCACCCCCTTCTGTTATAGTCTCTTTCTAGTTACTCTGTTTGGGTTTAGAATCCTGGGATTAGAGCTTCCTTTTTTGTTCCAAAAAGAAGCTCGACTCCTTCTGGGTATCCACATCCCCTCCACCACCCCCTCCAAATAATGTTCTTGGAAAACCCTTCTATATAACTGCATCTGCAGTCTCTTTTTCTAGAAAGCAACCCTTTTCTGAAATCTCTGTTCCATTTCTGGAGAGTGCTTATAAGCCTTTTACAGATCTACATTTATAGCAAGAAAGGGCTTTGGCTTCAGAACACCAAACTTTCCCCTCCTTCTAAATCATCACCCGCAGCTATTGTGGTCCATTAATAATGTGTTTCCTGGTGGACAGCCGATTTTCATGAAGCTCTTGAGGTAGACAATGATGAACTGAAATAAACCTATGGGACTCCATTCGTGAGACCCTAGGTACAAACACATTATTCTTATGCCTATAAGAATAACAACATGCATGTGATGATATTTTTTGTTCTAGTGTGTGGGAGGCACTGCTATCTCTTGTTGAGTAGCAAAGTGCAGGAAACAGGAGTAGAAATGGTTTAAGAGCTCAGTCCCATGCACAGAATAAAGGAATGGGGTGAGGAGGGACCAAAGGCCTGAAGGGTTGATAAGGATTCGACCATGAAGACCTTCAAGGTCAGAGGCTTTTATAGGCGCAAGTCACCCTGGGGCTTAAGAAAACTGAGGTGCTCGGCCTAGTAGTAGAAAGAGCACTAGACATGGAGTCAGGAGGAAGGCCAAGCTCTGCCATCTACCTTAACCTGTGTTCTCAGGCTGGAAACTTTAGTGTTCTCTAAAATGTCACAATAACACCTCAATGAGATATTCCTTCATTGTTTCTTTTGCTCACAAATGAATTAAAAGGCTCCTGCAACAGAGGCTATGAACTTAGGTGTACATAAGGAAACCAGGGTTGATCTTTAAAAGTTTTGCAAGAAAAAGGAAAGACACTGGAGCTGACTCTGTGGTGCAATATCATTTGTATTTTTTAAAAAAGAAAGGAAACAAAAGCATAGGCACATAAACGATATCTTGTTCAAGGATAATACACATTCAAGGACACAGATTAAACACATATGAGTGTCCAGAGGTGGAGTGGGGGAGATGGAGAAAAACAGGGAAAAGCACTCACCAGGGAGGATGGCTAGTTCACCAAATGGTAATGATATCAATAATAGCACAGTAATAATTGCTTCCTGCTGACACTATTTTATTTAGGAACCATAAAGAGAAAACATGTCTTAAATGTTCAGCTAAATGAGTGACATGTCTTGTGTGGCAGAGTTTGGATTTGAACACCACTCTGTCTGAAGTCCCTCCATGCCTTGTCCCCCACCCTCAGAAGGGAAAAGCCTAATTAAGCCAACATGTCAGAAAGTTGCTGAGCAAGCAGATCTGGAGAGCTCTTGATTCTCTGGCCAATAGCACTGAACTTCACTCAGGAATTCCCTAGACACTGAGGCCACTTCCAAATCAGTTCCAGCTGTTCCCCTTTGCTGAGTGAGAAAACCTAGAAGCAACAGTGACTCAGAGGCCAACAGGCAGCCATTTGCCCCATGTCAGATTTCTGGAAGCACGAGAAACCCCTCATCCCATTCCAAGTAACACAAAAGCAAAGAAACGAAAAGGTCCTGTCACTGTATTTGTCCTGAGAGAGGCCCAGGTCCAGGCTTCTCGAGGAGCAGGAAGCAGGCACAGCCAAGTGAGGTCTGAGGGCTACAGTCACTGAGATGTTGAACAATGAGCTCCACCTTCAAGTCTCCCCTGCAAAGTCCATGAAGACAAGACACAAAAATCAGAAGACCCAGGTTTCCCCATGCTTCCAGCTGAAGGCAGCCAAGGAGTCTGTGAAGACCTACCACTGCTATTTACCTTTTGGAAGCAAGGCCATTCATGGGCCTTCCCAAATGTCTGGCTGGACACATTTTGTCCTCTTCATTTTTCCTTACCTTCCTGACTTTTTCCAGGTCTTGAGTATTAAAGAGGAAAGTGCATTTATTCCATCTGAGGGAACAATCATGGCATTTGTTGATCAATTTCCCTTTACTTTCACCATTTCAAAACCATCTCATGAGTGAAGGAAGCTTTCCTCACTGGGCCTGGGGTTCAAGGCCAATCCCCTCAGGTCAGATAAGGTCTGGTGGGTAAGGACAGCACCATACACTTATGCCCACCATTCAGGGAGCTACCCCAATGCTAATAGCTAATATTCACTCGGAGTGGGGTTGTGTCAATGTCTGCTCAGGATTTCAGATGCTTCACACCGTGTAACCGTCTCAAGAGTCCTGTGAGCTGCCCTTTACTAGAACTATTCCATGAGTGACCTGAAGCTCCGAGAGGTTTACTTGTCCTGAACAAAGAGGGTGGCTCTGAATACTGGTCGCTTTGAAGTCATGATCTCTTCACCCCACTCCCACCCCGACTCATTTTTCTCACCGAGCCAGAGAACCAAAGGATGAAAGCCAAGGAGCTGAACACTGTCCACTGACCAGGGCATGAAAGGAGGGAAGGAACCACATACCCCTCCCTTCCCTCTGGGAGAGACCACAGGGCTCTTGAAGCCTGGGCTAGGCATCCAGCTTTCCATCCTCCTTCTTTTCTCTCCCTCCTTTCCCCTCTCTCTGCCTCCTGCTCACTCACTCACTCCTTCCCTAAGTCCACCCCACTCAGACAGGGCTGCTGAGGCTGACGCTCTTAGCCCAGCATTTTGTTCCCGGGCTCCTCTGTGTTTGGTTACACACCAAGGATGTTGGCTTCAGCATCCCTGCCCGCCTTCCTCTCAGCCCATGCTGCCTGAAGGCCAGGAAAGAGTTTGATCGCAGCATTTCCCAGGGACAGTTCCAATCTTGCTATCAAGACCTAAAACCATCTCCAGATCCCCAGAGTGATGCTCTTCGCATCACCCCATTGCCTCTCATGGTAGCTTTACCAAAGTGAAGTCTGCTGTCATGGCCAGTTAAACTGAGCATGAGTGCTCAGGAGCACTCCTGGGTTCTGGCTGCTGGAGGTGCTTCCCAAGCTTGCATGGAGCATTTGCACAAAGCATGGTGCCCATCCTACCAAGGAGACTTGCTTTTGGGTCAGCCCAACTGTTCTGAAGTGCACGCTGCTAACAGATCCTTTGATTCTCCTGACACTCTAAAGACTGGCCCAGACCACGGCTTTCCTGACCCTCTAGTAACTGTTCATGAATTCTGCAGGCATGCAGAGGAACTGCCCACCGAAGCCCCCAGATGGCTTTGGGGAGCCCCCACAAATCATGGTCTGCCAGGGCCAGTCATGTTCCTGGCCGGCTGTCAGGCGAGAGGTCCACCCAGCCAGGGAACGGATGGCAGCACCCATCAGGCCTCACTCACGAAGCTGACAGACGAGTGCCTGTGCTTCCCAGAGGAGAGACGTGGCTTCCTTTACTAGGCCTGGCAGGGAGGTGCAGCCCCGGGTACAGCCCCAAACCAGCCAACCAACAGCCTGGGGGCCACCAGAGAAGGCTGCTTCCCTCGCCAGGCACTGCTCTCCAAGAGGAAGGTGGCACTGCAGCTGGGCTTCCTGGCTGTCAGCTTCAGCTCTAATTGAAATGTCTCATCAGACAATCAGAACAGAGACATAGGCCTCCTCAGTGCAGCCTCCCTGCCCTGACCATGAGGCTGGATCAACCGACCAGAGTCAGAGGCCCAGGGAAAACTGGCCTCATCAGTCACCCTGGGTCCCCGGCTGTTTAACCAGCACCATGGCCCAGCAGGAGCCAGGAGCTTCTTGCCCCGCGGCCCAGGACCAGTGCAGAAAGCCTCCTTGGTAGGACACCTCATTTGCCAAGAGCCCACGTGTTCCCAATAGACGCTGTCCATCTGCAGGGCCGAGCCTCAGCCAAGTACCTTCCCAGGCCCTCAGGCAGCTCCAAGGGGGAGCCCATCGATCCAGTATCTCTGAGCAATCAAATACAACCATTTCCATTTGTTTTCCCACTGAATTAATTATTCCCCTTTAAAGTCCTCAGAGTTTAGCTTCTCTGACTTTAAGGAATTTCGATCTTTGTTCTTATGAAGGGTTAGAATGACTGTAATGCAACATATAACCCAGTGCTATGAGAATGGGTAGGCGAGGGAGTTAAAAGACAAAACTCAAAACAGAACGAAAACCCTGGGTCCGAATCCCGACTTGCCCCTGGGCACCTTAGGTAGCCTCTCCATGCCTGGGTACCCTCATCTGTCACCTAGGCTAATACCTGCCCACTTGAATTGTGCTAACACATACAAAGCACTCTCCAAGGCATCCCAGCCAAAGCCTCTCCCATCTTTTACCAGTTCTTTGCACCCACTCCCGGCTGCGTGTACACTGCTGCTCGGAGCCTGCCTGCCCTGGGGCCAACCGAGCCTGTAGGGGCTGGAAACACTGCCACCCCCGCCAGGGTGCCCCATCACCAGTGGCTGTCCAGTGTAGGCGATCAACTGTCCAGCTCTTTTGCCTCGAGGCAGGACAAACTCTAAGGTATGGTTTTGCTTGGGAGCTCCTCTCTGGATCAGACCCGGGCTGGCCCTTCACCTGAATTTGCACTCTTGCTTGGCTTTTTCTCTTTCCCTGATCCCCCACCCCCCTACTCAGTTTCACTGGGAAGCACTTTCTTAATAAACCATTTGCCCACAAACTCTCAGAGTCTGCTGAACAGTAGCATGGGCCAGTCTCTAAAGAGGATAGAGAATCAAAGGATCCGTCAGCAGCATGCACTTCCTGAACAACTGAACTGACACAAAAGCAAAAATACATGTGCCCTCAAGGTTAGGTGTCACTATTATAGATGCTGTTTTAATTATTACGGTGGTTCTCACAGTATCCCATAGGACTGGATTCCCCAGTTGATATTTAGGCATGGACTCTTGTGTACCTCCAGGAAAGCTGCAGTTGTGATTACTTTTTATTTTATTTTTATTTTTTTCCTTTTTTTTTTTTTTGGTGGTGGTAGGGAGGGAGAAAGTACCAAGGGGTATTTCTTTCCAGAGCCTTGAAATACAGGGTCCACCAGCAGCAGCTCCTCTGTGGTTTGCCTGGGGTGTCCACACAGGAACCCGGGAATGGCCACATAGGGTTGAGAGTCTCCCTGCTGACCAGAGATGTCAGCAGGAGCTACTGTTATAGTGATAGTCCCTGGAAAAGGGAGCTACTTCTGATGGTTAAAATGTAGTTAAAACAGTCCTGGACTGCCTTGCCATTTCCAAATAGGTTTGTATTTCACCAGTGATGAAATGTGACTCCCCTATGGCCCCACAAGGAACTAAGTGACAAGAGAAAAGAGCCACATTACTTCACACAGAGGTGGTGGCAGTTCCTAATTACTGATGCACCACTAGGCAAGGTTTTGCCAACAGCCAAATGAGCCGGGTACACTTACAAAATGAGGGCAAGGAAACCACTGATTGGTTTACACTTCTGTCTATGACATTACATAATTCTGAAAGGCCAATCTTCCTTTATATAATAAGTAAGAGAGGAAAGGCTCTTTCTTTTGGTTTAAAAAAATACACATTTAAATGCCATATTATTTCCCATCCAATTATCTCTGTATTCCGTGTACAGACAGGGGAAAATGCTGAATGTTCATTTTAAGTGCCATCTATCATCTGCTTAATTAATTGCAAGCAAACTCTTATTTGCATTTCAGGTGAACAGAACATAAAAGAAATGAGCTTTTCCTGGCAAATGAATGTACTGTGCTTATAAGGAATATGACTTTTCCTCCAAAGAAATGGAGTACTTTTAACTGTACTTCATATCTCAAGCTCCTGTGAGCTTTAAGCAAACTTCACGTCCTTCTCCTCAC
>JAQZBX010105261.1:0-10866 GCA_029593785.1 Cabassous unicinctus
TGCTGCTGTGTCCATTCGCTGCATGTCTTCTCTGTGTCTGCTTATCTCCCCCTTGCTGTGAGGTCTTGCCGCATCAGCCCACGGCGCTGCGCGAGCTGGCCTGCCCTCACAAGGAGGCGCCGGGAAGTGAACCTGGGGCCTCTCATATGGTAAACGGGTGCTCTAGCCATTGCTCCACACCCGCGTCCTGCCGTGAGGTTGCTGCATCAGCCCACCGCACCGCTGAGGCCGGCGTGCCCTCACAAGGAGGCCTCGGGACGCGAACCCGGGCCTCCCATATGGTAAACGGGGGCTCTATCCACTGAGCCACACCCGCTTCCCTGCTCACCTTCTTTTTAGGAGGCACAGGGAACCAAACCCAGGATTTCCCATGTGGGAGGGAGGTGCCCAATCGCTTGAGTCACATCCACTCCCTGCTTGTTGTGTCTCTCACTGTGTTTCCTCATTGTATCTCCTCATTGCGCGAGCTCGCCATGCCAGCCCATCACGTCAGCTTGCTGTCTTGCTCATCTTCTTTAGGAGGCACCAGGAACCGAACCCCAGGACCTCCCATGTGGTAGGCCGGTGCCCAACTGCTTGAGCCACATCTGCTTCCCAAAATACATTTTTTAAGGTATCCATATATATTCCCAAATATACAGTATGGAAAAAATAGAGCTATGCTTCATTACTAATGAATTTAGATTTCCTTCTATACATACCTCTCCTAGAATAAAAAGAGAGCTTTATTCTCTCCCTCTCCCTTTCTCTCTTTCTGTCTTCCCCCTCCTTTCCCTCACTCCTTTCTCTTCTCTCTCTCTTACCTTGTAATCTGTAATTACAGGTATTGAAAAGTATTGGAAGGAAATTGTTTTGGTTTGCCAAAGGGCTGCCAATACAAAGTACCAGAAATGGGTTGGCTTTTATAAAGGAGATTTATTTGGGGTAAATGTTTACAGTTCCAAGGCCATGAAAAGTCCAACTCAAGGCACTATATGAAATACTTTCTCACCAAAGTCAGTTACTGTTGATCCTGGTATGTTGCCATGTGGTAAAGCAAGATGGCTGCCTATCTCTGCTGAGGTCTCTGCCTTCCCCTCCAGAATCTACCACCTCTTGAAGCTTAGCTGTGAGCAATCAGGCATAGAGCTTGTCACTTCCTGGGCCTCAGCTCTTTGTGCCTCTCAGGGGCTTTGTTTTCCTGCAGTCTTCTCTGTCACATGGCAGAATCAAATACGGCAGCTCCCTTTTTCTGTCTGTCTCTCTGTACCTCCCTTTATATCAGACCCAGCAAGAGGGCAGAAACTCAACATGAATCATGCCCCACTGACGTTAGCCAGTCAAATGGGTCTCACACCCACAGAAATGGATTAGTTTAAAACATAATCTTTCGCTTTTTGGGATTCACAAAATTCAAACTGTCACAGGAACTTTATGTTCAATACTTTCTACTTTTACCACAGTAATCTGTAGAATACAGATAACTAACTACAACCTAAAATATATGTCACCCAATAAAAGTTTAATCTTTTCTGAGGTTCTAATAGATTTATAATCCATAAAGATAGCCCTAATTTAACCAATAAAATGACCAGATTGGTTAAGAAATGTGGCTGCATCTGTGACAGTCACATCCTAGAGGAGCCCAAGTTCCTTCCAAACCGTCCTCTTAAACAGATATTCTTACAGGTATGCAACTAAATAAGATGGCTTAAGACAAAATAATTTTTAACAAATATTTTTTGGTAAAGAAATTGGAAAATTATTCTAATTGCAATTTATGGGGCAACTGATTCACACAGTGTACAAGGAAGATCATGAGGACTTTGCTAGTCATGATTTTTCATCCTTTATAAAATATAGCCTGGTAGCTTTGTTACTTGTGTAGAGCCAAACTTCATAACTAAATGAAAAATAGCATAAAATGAACAGACAATATAGCTAACATCTATTTTTAAGGGTAACCAGAGGATCCAAAATTATTTTAAAGGAATATAAATAAGCTACACAAATCCACACTCCTCAATATAAAGTCATTGCGGCAGTTTGAAATTGTTTATGAATTCCAAAAATAGATATTGGATTATGTTTGTAAACTGGTCTGTCCCTCCAGGCATATTGGATTCAGAAGTTTTGCTTTTACTTGATTAAATAATGAGTAAGGCTTTGATTGGGCCATGTCAGTAGGACATTGCATCGCTGCCCCCTTGGTGGGCCAGGACTCACAGAGAAAATGACAAGGCACAGGAGTTAGTTTGGAGTTTTGAGCTGGAGCCCAGGAAGTAAGCACACAGAGAAGCAGAGCAGAGCCCGGAGAGAAACAAGCCCCAGGAAGAGAGGAATCCAGCAAGCCTGAACTCCTGACAGATGTCGGCAGTCATCTAGCTCCAACATGTGGCAACCGACTTTGATGAGGGAAGTAACATATGTTTATGGCCTGGTAACTGTAAGCTTCTAACCCAAATAAATATCCTTTTAAAAAGCCAACAGATTTCTGGTATTTTGCATCAGCACCCCTTCGGCTGACTAATACAGTCATCTATCAACCTAAGTTACAAGTATTATTTGCATCTCTCACAGCAGAAGTCAAATATATCCTTTTATTGCCACTGATAGACTTTTTATTTAGCCTGACCTTTAAAGCCTGTAATCATCTGTACTTTGTAATCAAAGATAAAAATTAACCATCACCTAGAAGAGCACTATAGTTATTAGACCAGGGATTAGCAATTTTTTCTGTAAAGGGTCAGATAATTATTTTAGGCATTGGGGGTCATATAGCCTCTGTTATAACTACTCAACAACTCTGGCATTGTAGCACGAAAACAACTATAGAAAATACATTATTAAATGGACATGGCTGAATTCCAATAAAACTTTATTTATAAAAACAAATGGCCAGCCAAATTGGCACAAGAGCCTTGGTTTGTCAAACCCTGTATTAGACTATTACATGTAAAAAGAAATATATATACGTACTCCTCCATTTTCCAATGATAATGTTCTCATCATAAAATTACCTAATCACTTCCTAAAATACCATAAAATACAATTTACTAGCTTTGTCCAATTTCCTAATAGGTATTCACAGTAGGATAATATTAGACTCTATTGTCTTGAATGAGGAAAAAGAATCAATTATAAGAATCAGGTTCGGGATTCATATTTGTACTATACATACAGTAGTGCATACCTGAGCCAAGAAATTAAAATAAAATCTTTAGGTTCAGATCCAGGACCTATATGACCACAGAAAAGGCAAATGTGAAAGCACTCTGTTGAGTCATCCCCACAACCTAGGATACAAAAAATTCAAGGAAAAAACATTTCTCCCTAAAGATGAATTTTCAATAAAAAATTATAAACCACATGAGAAATGAAAAAACAATGAAAGAGAACCAACAGATACAAAGAGAACCAGAAGAACCAGCAACAAGAGGCACATTCCAAGAGTTATGGCTATTCTGAAAGGGACTTAACCAAAGAAAAAAAAAATTAATGGTCAATATTTACTCAGTCCTATGCAAGTTTACTCAGTTCTTTGCAAGTATATTAGAAAGTCTATAAAAATATAAACTAGACTTCTGGTGTGCAGGGTGGGGTCGCACCGAGGTCTGTGAGGTAGGGTTGGGCCACGCCAGCTCAGCAGCCAAAGTCTTGGAAATTGCCAACCTGGTGCATCTATCTAGAATAAAACCTGTTAACTGTAGTCCTGACCCTCTGGAAGCAGCTACTGAGGCATTCGAGTGCCAGCCATTGGACAGCCCGAGATATCTCTTCAAGAGGCAAAAGTTAAGTACCTGATGACAACACCCTCGCAGCCTTTACCTTGTGGAACCCCCATTGGTGTTGCTTCCTTCTTATAGCCTCTATTATTTTAACTGCTATAATAACTCTCCCTTGTGGATACAATTTGTTTAGTTACTAAACATGACAATCTTAAAAATTCTTCTGTTAATTAATCTTCTTGCCCCAAATCTCCCAACAGAACAAACGAGTACAATACTCCCCTTACTACACCTTGGTCACTATGCTACTTGCCATCTCAATCTCTCAAACTGCCAGATTTGTACAAGCCAGTACTTCACACTATAGCATGGCCCGCTAACACCTCCTACTGGGGCACTGCTAGCCTTTCCGGCATGCTGACTCTTGATCACCACAAACCCTGGAGTCAATACTCCTGGGACCCCCTAACCAATTTCCCAGGAGCCCTTTCCTTTATTTTACAACAACTAAAGGTTCACCAACCCACTTCACCTTGGATTAAGGGGCTGTCCATACCCAAGTCACCATAGCTCCTAATTACACTTTCCCAAACTGCAAGTTGTCCAACCAAACCCGTGGTCCTCTCCTTGGAAAACTCCCCACACAACTGTCAATCTATAATATATCTTACCCCAAATTGTCGTTCCCGGAACCTGGAAGTGCCCAGTGCTAGTGTCAATGGCAACAAAAGGAAGGTACAAGGAAATCCGAGGGCAGGGAATCCAATCCAGTGTTTAAACCCTTACTACTTTTTTAGAAGCCATCATAGATGAAGCCAAAGCCAAGTTTTTAAATAAATCCCATATCAACGGCTCATATGGTACCCAGTTTTGCAAAGACAGACCAAACCCTAAGTTCTTTTTAAAAACCACAACTCAATAAGGCCAGTGTTACAAAGTCCTCTCTAGCTGCACTGGTCCTTTTGTCAATCTAACCTGGCAGTCTGATAAACCCCCAGGTATTTTATTTCATGAAGACAGCAGGGCCCCCACACATCCCCACACATCCACACATCCACTCTCCCCCATCACCACAGCTTGAATGGCCCTATCTAAAATTCAATTATTGGCCCCAACCCCAACCTGCGGTGTGACAGGAAACAAAGATTGTATAACCTCCATCTGTGGTCATCTAGCCTCCCTCTCATTCACAGTCACTCTCAAACCTGAGGAGGGACTGTTCTTTATCTGTGGAAATAAAACTTACCAAAGCTCCCCAATACGTGGGTGGGCCTCTGCTCCTTAGCTTATCTCAGTCCTCTGTGATTCAGAAGCTGTTCCCATCCCAGCCTACCATTCCTCTGCACAACAAAAGTGTGTCCCCCTCCCACTCCTAATTCCACTATTCACCTCCTTTCTGGGAGTGGGATTAGGAGTAGGTGGCCTAGTTACTAGCCACCAATTCCACTATGACCTGTCCAATGAGCTAGCCCAAAGCCTACAAACCATGGCACAGGCCATGACCAAACTCTTCAAGGTCAACTCAAATCATTAGCTGCAGTTGTCCTAGAAAACAGGAGAGCCCTTGATCTTTTAACAGCAGCCCAAGGAGGAACCTGTTTGTTCCTTTGAGAAGAATGCTGCTTCTGTGTTAAACAATCAGCTGAGGAAGAAACCAATATTAAGAACCTTAGAAAAGGAGTCAGTGTAGCTCAACTGGTTGAGTGCCAGCTTCCCACATGCAAAGTCCCGGGTTCAATCCCAGACCCCAGTACCTAAAAAAAAAGAACCTTGGAGAAAGAGCTACTAGGCTAAATGAAGCCACTAAAAACAATGAAAAATCCTTTTCCTTTTTCCCAGCCTCCCTTGGCTGATGTCTCTTGTGGGCCCCCTAACAATTATCGCCCTAATACTCCTAATAGGCCCCTACATTTTTAAACACCTAACACAGCTTATCACTTCCAGGGTTGATGCATTTCTAAACAAACTTCTGATCATGCGTGGATTTCACCCAGTCCTGATCATTCCAACGAACACTCCTCCCCACCCAAATAGCGAAGCTAGAGAATTTTACTCCCTATCAGGCAGGGACTACAATCCCTAATCAGCAGGAAGCAGATACAGAAGAATGACCCTTACCCTTCAGCTTCCCCCTTAAGATTAAGGGTGCAAACTCTCTCAGGAGGGTTTGAGGCAGGATAGAATAGGGACCTGAGGAGGAGAGACAGAAAACTACAAGCAAACACAAACATCGCCTAGTAGGAAATACCGAGGCAACGGTTGCCAGACTCACACAAACAAGTTATCGGAATGCAGCTTGAAACATCTACCCAGCAGAAAGAAAGAAAAACAGGAAGGGTCCCCCACCACCCACCTACTTTCATAAACACTTCATGCAGTAAACACCAGTAGGGCTCATGGACAGTG
This sequence comes from Cabassous unicinctus, assembly GCA_029593785.1. NCBI lineage: Eukaryota > Metazoa > Chordata > Mammalia > Cingulata > Chlamyphoridae > Cabassous > Cabassous unicinctus. The sequence goes on from JAQZBX010105261.1 coordinate 6,114, forward strand.
GCCAGAAACCAATCACCACCAGACAAACGTGCCCTGCAGAGCTCATCTCATGGACAGCAACCAGAAGCAAACCACCACCATTCAACAACCCTAGAAACCAAACCACCCAATGAGTTTCCCCTGCTTTGTCTTAAATACACCAATCAACACAGACCCTAACCCTCTTTAATAGCCAATAAAATCAGAAACCCCTAGAGAGAGCAAGCACGTCTCTCCCTTGAGCACACCTGCACTCACATCTTCAGTGTGTATTTTCTCCTTATTAAACATTTTTCTAACTTCCTTATTAAAAAAATATATATATATGTATGTATAAACTCTATTTTGTTTAAATTGACTTCAGAAGAGACAAAAATCTAAATAGACTACTTACTGTAGAAGAACAGGAAATATGTCAAAAGTTTTCAAAGCCCAGAGTTTCAGAGAAGAATTCCACCAAATATTTCAGGAAAAAATCATTCCAACACTATTTAAACTGTTCCAAAGTATAAGGAAAACAAAACAAAACTTCCAAATTATTTTTATGAAGCGAGCATAGAATTACTACCCAAACCTAACAACAAAAACACTAAAGAGAAAACCACAGACCATTCTCACAAATATCAGGGCAAAAACACCCAAGGAAACAGAAGTTAGCAGAATATTAAAGAATAATACACCAGGAATACAAGGATGGCTCGCTATTAATTTTTTTTTTTTTTTAAGATTTATTTATTTTATTTTATTTACCCCCCCATTGCTGCTTGTGCTGCTGTGTCCATTCGCTGTGTGTCTTCTCTGTGTCTGCTTATCTCCCCCTTGCTGTGAGGTCTTGCCGCATCAGCCCACGGCACCGCGCGAGCCGCCCTGCCCTCACAAGGAGGGGCCGGGAAGCGAACCCGGGGCCTCTCATATGGTAAACGGGTGCTCTATCCATTGCGCTACACCCGCTTCCTGCCGTGAGGTTGCTGCATCAGCCCACTGCACCGCTCAGGCCGGCGTGCCCTCACAAGGAGGCCTCGGGACGGGAACCCGGGCCTCCCATATGGTAAACGGGGGCTCTATCCACTGAGCCACACCCGCTTCCCTCGCTATTAATATTTACAAATATAATTCACTTTATTGAGAGAAAAAGAGAATCATTTATATCCATAAATTCTGGAAAAGCATTTGATAAAATTAAACATCCATTCTTGATAAAAAATAATTTAATTCTTAATAATATAGAAAATGGATACATCATACACCTTTAACTCAATAAAATATATCTATTTTTCAGCCCCTAAATCCTACCATGTTTAATTAAAAAACATGCATTTTTGCAAATATTCTTGCTGTCCTGATTTTGTGATAATCAGGGTAGGCTAAACATTCGCTATATTAGAAACCATGCATGTGTCCCCAGGCCTAGTTTTTCTCCCTAGGTCTGGTTTTTAGAATGCTGGTGATAAACTAAGCCTGATTTATTATATGACCATCCTGTCTGGGAAAAGACTGTAACTTTGGGTATCTTTGGTCAACCTTAAGAGATATAGCAGGGGGATGGATGTGGCTCGGGTGGCTCGGCGTCCGTCTCCCATATGGAGGGACCTGGATTTGAGTGCCGGGACCCCCCAGTAAAAATTAAAAAATATATATATATATATATAGAAGGCACGTTGGCTACCAGGCCCTCTGCGCAGGTGCGCCTCCAGACCCCATGAGCGGGTGAGCCGCCAGGCCCCATGCATGGGTGTGCCGCCAGGCCCTGCAAGCAGGTGAGCTGCCAGGCCCCGCAAGCCACGCATCAAGATGATGACGTAACAGGAGAGTGACACAAGGGAGAGCCAAGACAAAACGCACCAAAAAACCAGCAACTAAGGTGGCACAGGCGGTAGTAGGACAGCCCTCTCCCACATCAGAGGTTCCGAGGATCGAATCCCAATGAAGACAGGAGGAGAAGGAGGAGAAAAGAGGGCAGGAAATGGACACAGAGAGTTGCCCAGCAAATGGACACAGAAACAGCAAAAACGGGGGCGGGGGGGGCTAAAAACGGATAAAAGTAAATAAATAAATAAATTCTTAAAAAATGTATAGGGGAGGAAAATTCGGACTATAGTTAGTAGTAATACTTTGACGATGCTCTTTCATGATTTGTTAACAAATGTTTCACAACAATGCAGGATGTTTGTGGGTGGGTGATGTGTGGGAGCCCTGTATGATGTTATACAGGTTTGTTTTGTAAGATCACGATGTTTACTGAACACTTATAGTTTAAATATGTTCATGTATGAATGATATACTTCAAAAAATTGTTTAAAAAAAAACACTCATTTAAGTAGGAACAACAAAAAGACAGCAAAAGCCATTATTATTTATCATTTCAGAAAGTATCAATCAATGCAATTAGCCAAGAAAAAGATAATTGAGGTATAAAATTGGGAAATAAATGACTATATACCTGGAAAATCAAAGAGAAGGAATTGAAAATCTATTGCAAACATTTTGAAAATTCAGTACACTAGTTACATGAAAAATGAATATGCAAAACCCTATAGCCCTGAGGATTATCACCTTGATTATCACCAAGATGGCTGAGGTTCCATCCCCCGACATAATCTTTATTTATTTATTTTTTTTTTTTAAAGATTTATTTATTTTATTTATTTATCCCCCCCTTGCTGCCTGTGCTGCCGTGTCCATTCGCTGCGTGTCTTCTCTGTGTCTGCTTATCTCCCCCTTGCTGTGAGGTCTTGCCGCATCAGCCCACGGCGCCGCGCGAGCCGGCCTGCCCTCACAAGGAGGCGCTGGGAAGCGAACCTGGGGTCTCTCATATGATAGACAGGTGCTCTATCCATTGCACCACACCCGCTTCCTGCCATGAGGTTGCTGCATCAGCCCACCGCACTGCTCAGGCCAGCGTGCCCTCACAAGGAGGCCTCGGGACGCGAACCCGGGCCTCCCATATGGTAAACGGGGGCTCTATCCACTGAGCCACACCCGCTTCCCCCGACAAAATCTTTAAATAACTCACAAGAACTGGCAGACAATCTTTCTCCGAGCTCAGGAAAAGAGCTAAAAAGTTGTAGTAACTGGGCAAGCACCAAATCAAGAAAAAGGCAACTTGAAAAACAGTGGGAAAACCTCATGGCGCCATTGCTGGCCTTTCCTCCATGCCCTCCCTGGCTCATTGAGGAACCAGTCCATGCTTTCAGTGCAAATCCCTGTTCCTCATTCTGGAAGAAGAATAATCACTATGCACGTACTGGGGTGCACATATGTCTGTACCAATCTATCTGGTGGCAGCCTAAAGGACCGAACTAGATATGCTAGTCTCTAGTTTCTGTCTAGCCATCCCAGAACTTGCACTACATGTAGAAGTAGCTCAAAGACAGCTAAGTCAATCAAATTGCAGTGACTTGGGGAAAAGGATTACCAAATGTAAGACATACAAAGGAATGTTGGGGACCAGAGAGACAGACAACTTCCTAAGGAAAAGAGGGGACACTGAGACCCATGTAAAGGGTGGAATTCCTAAGGCAGGTGCCCAGGACAAAATACATGGTCAGAAAAGACTACAGAGGACCCTATGCTTTTAGGGGCTGTTCTTCAGTTCATTGTTAGGATGGTTAGGTTCTGAAGAACACCAGCACACAGAACAAATATGAAAAGACTGTGAAAGAAGTTTTCTTTGTTTGTTTCTTTTTGTTAACTCCAAGGTTTTAACAAAATCTCTGTCATAAAAATAGCTGGATACAAACTTAAGGAATAGACACCTCAGAGACTACATTCCAGAGTTAATGTATTAAAATATTAAAATGCCCAGTATACAACAACAAAAGATTACAAGATATATAAAGGAACAGGAAAAGATGGCTCATCCAAAGGAGCAAGATAAAGCATCAGAAACCATCAATTTGGAAAACCAGGATTTGGACATATCAGAAAAAGACTTTTTTAAAAAGGTCTTAAATATGCTCAAAGAGGTAAAGGAAAACACAAAGAACTAAAGGATATCCATAAAATGATATGTAAACAAAACCAGAATTTAAGTAATTAGAAATTATTAAAAAAAAAAAAAAAAAAAAAAAAAAAAAAAAAAAAAAAGAACCAAACAAATACTGGAGTTGAAGTCCACAATAACTGAAATAAAAAATTACCTAGAGGGGTTCAACAGCTAATAGAGCTGGCAGAAGAAAGATTCAGTGAACTCAAACATAAGAGAATTGAAATTTTTCAGTCTGAGGAGCAGAAAGGAAAAAGAAGGAAGGAAATTATCAGAGCCTAAGATACCTGTGGGGTACCAGGCATACCTATATATGCATTATGGGTGTCACTGAAGGAAAAGAAAGAGAGAAAAGGGCAGAAAGACCATTCAAAGAAATAATGGCCGAAAACTTCCCAAATGTAATGAAAGACATGAATATATACATCCAAGAAGTTAAACAAACTCCAAACCGGATAAACTCAGATACATTAATAAACTGTTCAATGCCAAAGACAAAAACTGCAAGAGAGAAGTATCACATCATAGGAAGCCTCAATAATATTACATGCTGTATCTCATCAGAAGCCATGGAGGCAAGGAGGCAATAGAACAACATATTTTAAAGTGCTGAAAATTTAAAACTCTGAAATCCAGCTTCTTCTTCCTAGGAATAAACCTGTTTGATTTTCTCAAAATTCTCATGAACAAGTTTGCAATTAAATATATAAAAATATATTCTATGACAGAATTCATAGTTCTTTTATGACTAGGCCTTTGTTTAAATTATCAAGTGATACACTTTTAAGT
>JAQZBX010105262.1:0-10871 GCA_029593785.1 Cabassous unicinctus
CCCCCCCCCCCCCAATTAGTATTGCCAGTGCTTGACTTCCTTCTCTTCTTCCCCCTATCAGATAAATCATTTGCTTTTGTGGGTCTGCTCTTGCCTTCAAACCCAGACTCCGCTTTCTAGCCTCATATCCTGCCTGAGCTCCACCTTCCTGTGGGGCTCTTCTTTGGGATGTCCTGCAATCCCAAACTCTTCTGTACGTAAAATGGGCTTTTCCATCTTCCAGTGGAATTGGCTCCCCCTGGGAACTTCTGCCAGGCCCTCTCATCCCAATGTCATTAAAGCCTAGAACCCATCAGTCCTGGTTTTTGTTTACCCACCATGCCCAGGCAGTCTGAGTTCTGCAGATACTTCTGTTGAAGAATCTCCTTGGTCTTGGCCTATTCTCTGCCCAGTGCCACCAGCCTTGTCCAGGCCTTAATCATCTCTCCTCTGAAATGCTTTTGCCGTTTTGGCTGGTTTCTGCCTAGGATCTCTTCCTGCTTCAAGACTTTTTTTGGGGGTGGGGTGGGGGGTGGGTGGGGTGGATCTTCACAGATTACTCTTCCAAAAACACATACTAGTCTAGTCATCTTTCAGTTCAGTTCATTGTGGAGTTTCCAGCCCACTATGCTGTATTTTCTTCTAGGCTCGGGGGATTCAGAGGCAAGAGACATGGTCAACACTTGCCCTAGTGTGTTATTCTGAAAGATCTCAGTGATTTCCTGTGCACAAGTTTCACCCTACATCTTTGTAGTTATTTCCCACTGCTCCTGGCACAAGCCCTCTAATGCTAGTAACCATCTCATACAAACACCATAAGCATCCCCACCCCTCTGACCTTCAAACTCTTAGCCTTTAATTCCTCAATGAATCCTCCTTTCCTGAACACTCCAGATCATGTTCTCCATTCACCAGTGTCCATGGCCCTTTTTTTGAACCACACAATTAGAGGTTGTGATATAGTGCTAGGTTCCAGTTTGGTACTTTTTTGCTCTCTCTACAGGGTGAGTGAGTGCTCTTCTACCACTTACTTTCACCATTCTGGACACACAGACTTTGGGTAAAATTCAGCTGTCACTGGGTTGGGGTAAGAGAGCTTATCAAATGCCTGTGTACCTGAGACTGGGTGGTAACACCTCATCTACTATGTGGACCTTTAGTATCTCCAGAGTATGTGCCTTGCCATGGAAGTGCCCTTCTGTCTCTGTGGCTTTCTGCTAAGGCTGATGCACCTTTGGGTGGTTTTTCAGGTGCAGGTGATTCCCTGGGTGCTGGCTGACAGCAACTTTGTCCGGAGCCCATCTCAGAGACTTGACCCCAGCAGGACCGTGTTTGTTGGTGCTCTGCATGGCATGCTTAATGCCGAGGCCCTGGCAGCTATCTTGAATGACCTATTTGGTGGAGTGGTGTATGCTGGGATTGACACAGATAAGCACAAGTATCCCATTGGTAAGTGTCCCACTTCTGTGTGAAAAAGCTTGGTGTGGTGACCCCTGGGATAAAGACTGGATTGCGATACTTCCCAATGGGGACGGAGAGAGAGGCCTGACCCAGGTCTGCAGATGAGCATATACCAGCAGCCTAGCATCTTAACCTAATCAAGTCACCAAGCTGCCTTTCCTTACCTCCCATGCAAAAAAATGAAAAATAAAATTAAAGTAAAAAGCAATGATAGGAGATTATAGGAAGCAATAGATGAGAATAAGGTAGGAACTTTGATTGGAAACCCTGAGTTGACAGACAAACCAGTTTGGGACAGATAACAGGTCATTAATCCATTAAAAGGCTAGGACTTTCTTGAACTTGCTTGGTGTCCTGTATTTTAAAATATTTTTATAAAGCCTTATCTGGAGTCAAAGACCAGGTCAGGCCAGAGGAGGACTCTGGGTGACTCAAGTGACAGTATAGTCGTGGCTCATGCTGTCCCATCTTTGAGGAGTCTGTGAGCCTGACCACTGAGTTTTGATCAGCCTGTCTTCCAAGTCCCCTGTGCAGCCTTGGAAAAGGAGGTCAATTCCCCAGTTGAGGGAACATTTATAATCTCAGTGGTGGAGTTTAGAGGTGGGGCAGAGCCTGAGCTTTCTGGTCAAGATGCAGTTAACCCACCTTCCCAAATGCTTAGTCTTCCCACCCACACTGAATCTGGTCAGACAGAAACACTGTGTGCTCATTAGTGCTGCACCGCAGATTGAGAACAGGGACTTCAGAGGCTGCAGGGATGGAGGCGGCACTTGGCAGGGATGGGCCTTCTTCCTGCTTTCCTGTTAGGTCTCCAGTTACCTCCAGGCCAGGAAGAGTTTTGAGGTACTCTGTCTGCATCTTGGTTTCTACTCTGAACCTTTTTAACCTTACCTGTGCATCTGCCTACACTAGACAAGTCCCTTCCTTCCCCATTTCAAGCAGCACATTCTTCCCCGGTTCTTGAATGGTTTATGCCAAAATGGCCTATAACTGTACTGTCTAATATGGTGGCCACATATGAGCCAGTGTGGCCATTAGCACTTGAAATACGGCTAGAGCAACAAGTTGAAATGATAATTTGAATAATTAGGTTAAATATATTATTAAAATTAATTTCACCTGTTTTTACTTTAATGTGACTACCAGAAAATTTTAAATTACACAAGTAGCTCATATTATGTTTCTGTTGGACTACACTGGTCTAGAAACAGGGTTTCCTGAGTGTTGCTAAGTGACATTTGGGAGAATTTGGCTAGAAGGTAAGCTTGTGCCTGTCACTTCTAGGGTCTGGTCGCGTAACTTTCAATAACCAACGTAGTTACCTGAAAGCAGTCAGCGCGGCTTTTGTGGAGATCAAAACCACCAAGTTCACCAAGAAGGTGAGTGGGCTGGGCTGTGTCCTTGTTCTAGAAGCATTTGAAAGGGACTTGGGCCAGTTACTAGCCTGAGACTAAAGCTGCGCCTGTGCTGGGTGTGCTCAGGAGTGTGAGCCGAACTGCTGGGAGTTCTCATGACGTCAGGGTTAGGAGTGGCCTGGGCCTGGTCTGCTCAGAAAGAAGGGAACTAGCACTGTATGGGGTGCCTTCCCTTATTGCGGGCGGTATTTTTCTGGTAATGCTCAGGTAGCCTGACTTCCATTCTGTAACCCTTTTCCATATATGTTCTGTGAGGACTTAACCATAGCTAACTGATAGAGAGCTGGGGTACAAATTGCTGAGAGGACCAGGCAGTGAGTGGTTGTGCCCACATTCCAAAAGGGGCCAGCTTGGCTCTGCATGGCATGTGTGTTTGTCCTCTAGGATCCCTGTCTGTACTCTATTCCCATAATTCTTTTAAAAGGGCAAACATTCTGCATTCCTATGTGTGGCCCAATAATGGGCACCTCCCTTCTAGTCTATTTGGCCCCCTGGTGAGAAGATCCACCTTCTTGTTCTCCTGTTTTGTTTTTGTGCAGGTTCAGATTGACCCCTACCTAGAGGATTCTCTGTGTCATATCTGCAGTTCTCAGCCTGGTCCTTTCTTCTGTCGAGATCAGGTGAGTCCTCCTGGGCACTTGAGATATCCGTTAACTCCCCATCCTTAATTAAAAATTGTCATGTCAAGTTCATCACATTGAGTGTTGAAGTTTGAAGTACCTCCTGGTTGTCTGAAAGAGGGGCAGCAGTAGTGTTTACTGATGGTCAGACCAGGGACACAATACAAATAACTTGATCCAGAACTCTCGGGCAAGCATGTTGAATTGCACACTTTGGCCTCCCCCTTGCCTGGGATGTTGCTGTGCAGTAGGGCACTCTTACTGAACAGGTGGTTTCTCAGAGACTAGAAACCGGGGTGGGTGTGGTCAGCATGCCTGCAAGCCAGGCACTGCTGCTCTAGTGCTAAGGCCTCTTAGACTGATTGTCCACTACCCAAGGAGTCCATGTTCTTCACCTCTGAGCTGGATTGCGTTGGTACTTGTGCCTGGGCTGAGTCCATGTTGTCAGAGACAGGCAGAAAGCAGTGTGGCAGCGTTCTGTTGAATGTTTCTGGGTGGTGGAGCAAGGATCTGGGTGTCCGGGCAGTGCTCCTAAAATTTTAATGTTACACAGATCACCTGAGGGTCTTGTTTAAATGCAGATTCTGGTTGAGTGGGTCTTAGGTGGGGCCTAAGATTCTGTGTTTCTGATGAGTAACACATGAGGCAAGTGTTGCTGGCATGCACCACACTTGGATGGTGAAGCATTAGGGAAGTTAGGACCCTAGCAGTCCATCCATGCCTAGGTTTTTTGTTGTTTTTGCAGTGGTGCTATTACTCAGGTTTAGAGTCTCTGGGCAGACAGTAGTTAAACTGAGGCTCCAAAGGGAGGGTTTGAAGTAAGTTTGGGTTGTTGGGTAAAGCCTGAGAACAGGTATCTTCTGTGATCAGCGTCTTCCAGCAGACATTGTCTTTTATGTTAGTACCTTTCACAGATGATCCCCTTTTCAGATCATTAATTGCTCATAGGTTTGTGGCTTGCCAGAAGTTACACAGCTAGCAAAAGGTGAGACTGAGACTGAGCCACTTCTCCTTACTTAGTCTAAAGAGGAAGGTGTTACTCAGCATTAGAATCTGTAGTCGGTTTCTTTAAAAGTGTCCTTAAAAATTCTTCCATGTTCGCAGCCATGCAGTGCAGCTCTTCTGTAGGAGGTGAGAAGGGAGGCCAGGGCAGGGGAATAGAAGAGCGGGAGAATAGAAGAACAATACTAGGGGATGAGGGAAGCTGGCACAGTCTCTGTATACAATAACAGCCCAATGTGTTTTAAGTTGGGGCACCCATAGAAATGGCTGGTCGATTTTACATGGTTGGTCTGTCCTGGGAGGTCTGTCCTGGGAGGCAAGAGGGCTCCCAGAAACCATCTATTCTAGCCCGACAGAGGCCACTGGTAGTGCCACACTCCCTCTCCAAGTAGCTCATGCAGAATTCCCCTCTGGCTGGTGCTGACACTGGCATGCCGTCTTCCCCTTTTTCTCCCCACACCCAGGTCTGCTTCAAGTACTTCTGCCGGAGCTGCTGGCACTGGCGGCACAGCATGGAAGGCCTGCGCCACCACAGCCCACTGATGCGGAACCAGAAGAATCGAGATTCCAGCTAGAGGCGCTGGCCCTGCCCAGTGGCCTGTGACTCCCAAGGCTGGCAGGTCAGGCAGCAGCCTGCACTGTCCTGCCACTGGTGGCCAGGGAGCTGGCTTCCCGAGGACAAGGGAAAATCGTAGTCACCTTTGCACTTGCTGAATCTGTCTTTGTTTCTGCACTAATTAATGCACAATGAGTTTTGTCGGGTTTTGTTTTCAAGGGGTGTGCCAGGGCAAGGGCCCTCTGGCTCACCCTTCAAGCGACTCTGCAGTTTTCCCAGATTTTAGTTCCTCATTTTGCCAATGAAAAGCAAAAAAAAAAACAAAAAACAAAAAAACTGCGTGTCCAGAAGATGTTGACACGGATGCCTACATCTAGGTTTATTTATTAAAAGCGCTTTTTTACATTCCTTGCAATACTGATGGTGATGATGCGCAGGTCTCATTGGTTTCATTCTTGCAGTTGCCATACAGTGCCTTTCCATTTATTTAACCCCCACCTGAACGGCATAAACTGAGTGTTCAGCTGGTGTTTTTTACTGTAAACTACAAGGAGACTTTGCTCTTCATTTAAACCAAAATCATATTTCATATTTTACGCTCGAGGGTTTTTACCGGTTCCTTTTTACACTCCTTAAAACAGTTTTTAAGTCGTTTGGAACAAGAGATTTTTTCTTTCCTGGCAGCTTTTAACATAGCAAAATTTGTGTCTGGGGGACTGCTGGTCACTGTTTCTCACGGTTGCGAATGAAGGCATTTGCAACCAAGAAAAAAAATTTTATTTTGGATTAGAAACTGGACCGGATAAACGGTGTTTGAGCGGCTGCTGTATATAGTTTTAAATGGTTTATTGCACCTTCTTAAGTTGCACTTATGTGGGGGGGAGGGTTGATAGAAGTTTTTAATCACAAAGTCACAGGACTTTTCTTTTTTGTAACAGAGCTAAAAGGGCTGCTTTTTGGTGGGGACAGATGAAGGCTCACAGGAGCCCTTTCTCTTAGAGGGGGCAAGTACCCTTCCCTTCTTTCATTTGAGAAATGTATGAAACAGTTGCAGTTGACTGAAATGCTACTGGAATTTGAACACTTGACTTTTTTCTTCCTTCCTTCCTTAATTTTTTTTAATGGAAAAAATAAAAAAATAAAACTACTTGCCCCTCTTGGGAAGCTGTGTGCCAAAGAACCAGTGTCATAAACCCCCTCCCCCTCTCCCTCCTGCTGAGCTGACGTTGCATTGTTGCATATCCCAGCTACTCTGTGGGTTTTGTGAAGCTGTGTGTGAAGTCTCTACCTCATTGTAGTATATGCAGGCAAGACTGCACTCTCCTACAGATGTGTGGAGTAAGCTGTGGTGTAGTTTTTTTGGCACATAATAAACACGTTGCAGCAGAGTTCTGATTTTTGTCTCTGTGTCTGAGGTTGGGGGACAATAAATGGGGGTAAAACGTTTTCCAGATTAAAAGTTAATGTTTGCTTGTATTTTTTGTGGTGAGACTCCAGCCTAGTATGATGGGTCCACGTGGGAGACCTGTCCCTGTCTTAGTCATTTCCATGGTCAAAGGAACTTTGGAGACGTCTTTCCAGCGGGTCCACACACAGCAGCAAACCTTATTTCTATTTATTAGCCCTCAGCCCACTTAGTTTGTCTCACTGCTGCTGTGCTGTATTTTCTTCCAGCACAGCACCTTAGACTGTTCCCTCTCCCGAACTAAAAATCTGTCCTTGAGATTTGTTGCACCTGACTTGCAGATTCTACTTCTATTATTCTACCTTTGCTCATACATTCTCCCCAGTGAGAATGACTGCTTTCCTCCTCCAGCATTCCCAAGTGTAAAAAGCCCCCACACAAACTTTTTGGTGCCCCTTTCACAACCTCCAGTCCCAGCCTGGAGAATGTGGAGGCTTCAGCAGGGGCCACTTGTTCATCTTCTGTAAGCCTTGGGCCCAATTCTTCTTGTATGGGAGGCTTCTCATTCTTTAAGCATCACCTATGCTGACCCAGTTCCTTTCTGAGAGGGAGCAAGTTATTGTTTGTGCTATTCTTCAGAGAGCCCTACCATATGGACTCTCTATTGTGGCCTCCCAGAATTTGTAAGAGAGTCTGAGGATTTTTTTTTTCAGGTAGGGTGGACCTGCTGGGCAGGCTGACCCAGCTGCTGGACTGACTTTAAGACACTCCACAATGAGGTGGTGGGAACCCTACACAATGAAGCATTCCTTCTGTTATTCTGGGTGCAAGAGCTGACTATTGAGGGGTGGGTGGAGTGTCCCCCCTCAGCCAAGCATGAGAGGCCTGATGATTCACTTGGGGCCTGGCAGCAGCTTAATCTGAAATTTGTTGGTAGAGCAAGCTGCAATTCAGGAGGGCCTGACTCCCCTTTGATCTTTTTTAATTCTCTCCCACAGAAAAAGGCCTCTCATCTCTCCTCTGTCTCTTGTCTCGTACTAGTTTCACCCTTCCATCCCCAGGCAGTTGAAGGAATCTGGCTGGGCTGGCTGAGGTGACTAGGCAGTTGAGGGGTGCAGCATGGCCCTGGGCCCCATAACATACCCAGCCTGGCCAGTTCAGCCTTCACCCAGGAACCAGAGTTGGAAGAAGTGGGCATGGCTCTCCCTAGGCTGATGAGGCCACCAGGTGGTTTCAGAAGGGCCTGATTTGGGGATAGATATGGCAGGAATCTCATGTTGACAGTTGTAGGTGAAGAAAGCACCCTCACTTGTTGGGAGCCCCATGGGTAAACTGGGCCCTCATTTAGTCACCTAAATATTTGAGTGTTTGCTGTGCCCTAGGCACTAAGGATTAGCTAAACAAAAAACCCTTAGTCTCATGGAACTATGTACCAACTTAGTTGGTAAAACTAAGAAGTCACCTGACCAGTATCACACAATATTAGCAGCAAGAAGGGAAAGGGATGGAGCTATGGCGCTTTTTTATGTAAGTTGGAACGAAAAACCCTCTGATAAGGTGACGTTTGAGCAAAGACTCATAAGAAATGAGATAACCTCTCCCAGTCACACTCGTATCTCCGGAGGCCGAGAGAGATGCGACAAATCTCTTGACCCATGAACTGGGTGGTTGGAGCCCTGAGGGGGCGCCATCCCCTCCCTCACCTTTGCACGAGCCGGATCGCCTTCCCAAGGCCTCGAAGCGCCCCTCCCCTTCCCCGGAGTGTGCGTTAGAGACGCACCCCTCCTAGTCGAGAGCACACGAGTTCGCCGGTCGAGGCACGCAGCGCCAGGGCGCGGGGAGCCGGCCCCGGGCACCGCGGGGGCGCGGCGCGGCAGCGGAGCGGCGAGGCCAAGGCCGGGGGCGCCGCCTGCAGCCCCACCCCGCTCCGCCAGGGGCCGCTGTGGGCGCGCGCCCTGGCTCCGCGCGTCCCGGGCTGGGCGGAAGCGGCTTTCTGGCCTGCGCTTTATAGGCCTCGCTTGTGCTTCCTGTTTCCTCTTTTACCAGAGACCCGCCGATATGGTAGGTGTGTTTGTCTCAAGCCGCCATCCCCGCAATCGTCCTCCATCCTCAGCTTTCCGGGGCCCCCAGCCCTCAGAGGGAGCCCTGGGCCCCGTGGGTGCGGCGCCCTTTTGGGCTGGGGCCGCGGGCTTCCGCCTTGACCCCTGCGCTCCTCTCGGGGCCCGGGCCCAGCCCGCGGGCCGCGCTCTTCCCAGGGGGGTGCCCCGGCTCGCGAGTGACCCTGTATTCTTTGGGTGCAGGGCCGCGTTCGCACCAAAACCGTGAAGAAGGCAGCTCGGGTCATCATCGAGAAGTACTACACGCGCCTAGGCAACGACTTCCACACGAACAAGCGTGTGTGCGAGGAGATCGCCATCATTCCCAGCAAAAATCTCCGCAACAAGATCGCAGGGTGAGTTGAGTGGGCACTCGGCCTCCAGCCCTGGGAAGCTGTGGGGCCCGGTCAGCCGTCCAGCACCTCGGGAAGGAATTGTGCGCTGGTGGGTTTTCCTTAGCGCAAGTCTGCCTGATGCCCTGGGAAGAACGCTGCAGGTTTGCGTTTGCAGGGTTTCTTGTTGGAATTATCCTGGGTTTGTGTTACAGCTGATTGGTTGACTGGTGGTGATAACTTGGTCCGAGTTAGACGCAGTCAGACCCCCTGCTTTAAAGCCTGATTTCTTTTAGGTGTGATCTTAATAATTGTTCTGCTCTTGACTATAGGATTTGGACAAGGTGCCATTGCTGCTCAAAAAATTTTGTAAGACTGTGTAGCATTATGTATTATGTAGACTTGAGCTCGACCACAGTGAAGGCAGAGAGGGGTCGTGAAAATTTAGACGGTAGGACTTGATTTTGAAGGAGAGTTTGTGTAGAGGGTGTGAGAAACCAAAGGGTCACACACACTTAAGTAAGCTGAGTTAGGCTTGGAGAGGTTCCTGTGTATGTGTAGGTTCAGAGTTGAGAAGTTCTTAGGATGATGAGCCCCCTGCCTTCTCACTGTGGAAAAGAATTAGATATCTAGATGTTCTGGATACCAGTGGGAATTGATAGGTGTTCTCACTGCTGTCCTTGGGCTTTTGTAGCTATGTCACACATCTGATGAAGCGGATTCAGAGAGGTCCCGTGAGAGGTATCTCCATCAAGCTGCAGGAGGAGGAGAGAGAAAGGAGAGATAATTATGTTCCTGAGGTAAGCTTTTAAGGACCTCACTTCAAATAGACCTCAGCTGAGTCTGAGAATGGGGTCCTTTATCTGCACACCCCTTAACCACCTGTAGGTTCCTCCATTAGCCTCTCATGCCCTGTTAGGATCGTTTCAGTCCAATCCACTTTTCATATGAAAGCCCTTAATGACTGCTCAAACAGTACAGTCATGTCCTCTGGTTTATCTGAATACTGATCAGGTAATATTTTTTTGTCTGCCCATTTAAGAATGGGAGAAGCAGGGGAGGTGAGAGCTCACTGATTGATTATTGTGGGCCTACCTTGTTCCTTCTAGGTTTCAGCCCTGGATCAGGAGATCATTGAAGTAGATCCTGACACTAAGGAAATGCTGAAGCTCTTGGTAAGTATTTGCTGGATACCTTAAAGTAGGACTTCCCTGGTCAAGAACCATCATTGTCAATTAGCTGTAGTGATAATAGCTAATACCTGCTGAGTCCTTAATATGTGCCAGGCATTTTTCTGAGCACTTTACATATATTTTAAATCTTCGCAATACCCCATGAGTTCATCCTGTTATCTACGTTTTACAGATGAGAAAACAGAAACTCCAAGGAAACACAGCTTGTAAATGGTAGAATTGGGATCCCATCTATACTTTTAACTATACCAAAGTCTTCCAAAATAGATGTAGTTGGTTATTGAAGGTTGTGTGCTGTGAGATTGTGCTTCATACGATCATAAGCTTTAATTTCCAAAGCCAGTGGCCTCTTCTGTGCTGTCCAAGATACCCCTTCTCTAATTCCTTCCGTTCTTTCCTCAGTTCTAAGGCAGGCTCCTGGGTGCTAGCCTGCTTCTCCTTCCATCTGCTTTCCCTCATGACCTTCACCTCCTGTGTCTGGATGCTTGCCAGGCAGTGGGCTTCACAGTCCAGCAGGCTTTTGATTTTGAGCAACTTTGATTTTCCTTTTTTATGTTTCTTTAAGAAGTGTGTAGGGCATGCAAAAGATAATTAAAAACAAATTTGAGCTTCCATATATCCTACCACCCTTCTAGCTTCAGAAAAACATTACTAGCCCAGCTAAAGCCTGCTGTACAGATCATTTCTTCTTGATAGTTTTGATTGTAAAATGGGTTTTGGAGGCTCGGGTGGGACATAATTACAGGTATAGGTGGGCCCTTGGGTCCTTTGCCCTACTCACTCAGGCTCTTGCATAAGAGTAGCCCCTGATT
>JAQZBX010105263.1:0-10872 GCA_029593785.1 Cabassous unicinctus
AGTTCTGGTGCCTTCTAAAGAGGATGGGCAGACACAAGCAAAAACAATAAGCAAAAAAACAACAACAGGCAGACAACAAGCAAAAAAACAACGAGCAAAAAAAAACAACGAGCAGACAACAGGCAAAAAACAACAATGAGCAGACAACGAGCAAAAAAACCAACAACGAGCAGACAACAAGCAAAACAACAACAAGCAGACAACGAGCAAGAACAGAAAAATGGAGCAGGGAGCAGATGTGGCTCAGGTGGTTGGGTGCCCGCTTTCCACATGGGAGGTCCCAGGTTTGGTTCCCAATACCTCCTAAGAAGAAACAAATAGACAATTAGCAGACAATGAGCAAACAGACAAGGGAGCCATCTCAAGGGGGGCGGGGGGGGAGCCAGAATTTTCCATTACTTGTCTTGACAGATTTGAATCCATCATAGTGCCCCAAATATGAAAATATGCCTATAGAAGCAAAAGAAAACCCCTTTTAGAATGCACCTAGATTATATTCTGGTTCTTCCTAAATTGACCAGTGCTGTCTTCTCCCCTGTTCCCTCCTTGCCCTCTCTGGGCAGTAAGACACTTATGGCCCAGGGGAATTGGCTTACTCCAAAGTTCAGGATGGTCTATTCTTTATGGCAGGCCAGACTCTGCCTCTTTTCTAGTGAGATCTAAAGTTTGTGGCTCCCAATAGGAGCATGGGCTTGATCACAGTTCAAATAAATGCCAGCTCCACCTCTGATGGTGCTTAACCTTGAGCTTCAATATCCCCATCTGTAAAACAGGAATGATAATATCTACCACATGGTATTGTGAGGCTAAAAAGAAATAATTTATGTAACATTTAGCATAGATGCTGGCATTATTGTAAAAATGATAATTTATTCTTTCATTTATCACACGCATATAAAACATGGGAAGTTTCATTCACAACATAAAAATACCTTTGTGCACCCTCCTCCTCCCCCACAGCCCTTCATCACTCCATACTGAATGATTTGAACTGGTGCTTTAGTTTGCTAGGGCTGCTGTGATAAATGGCACAGACTGATTGGCTTAAACAACAGGAATTTATTGTCTCAGTCTGGGAGAATAGAAGTCCAAACTCCAGTTATTGGCAGGCCACCCTTTCTCTGAAGCCTGTAGCTTTCTGGTGGCAGCTTGCTGGCAGTCATTCTCTAGCTCTGTCACATGGCAATCTGTCTCTTTTGGTCTCCTCCTGTAGTTCTACTTTGTTGCCCAAATTCCCTTTGCTTATAAGGACTCCAGTCATAAAGGATTAAGGCCCATCTGGATTCACTTTGGCCTCATCTTCATAGGATCTTGGAAGATGCTATTTACAAATGGGGGTTAGGATTTGAACACGTCTTTATGAGGGGTATGACTTAGTCTGCAATGGCTAGTCAATTCACAAATCAATTCCCTATCCCTAACTTTCATTTTTGGCCCTGAACGCTGACATTTTCCAGCATATTGAATAGAGCTAACATTGACTCTCTGTAGCCCAAACCCTGGAAGAACACATCTTTTTTTTAAACAACTTTTTTTCCCCTTCCAGTTAAGAGCCATGATAATCATCATTGTTATGTCATGGTTCTTGGGGAGGACTTTGTCCATGTGGCTTTGGAATACTCTGTTTTTACATTTACAACCACAGAGTCGACATCAAGCAAATAAAATAGTTCACATCTTCTCTTCTTCACAGTAAAAGGCCTCTCTCACTTATCTCAGTGCATTTGGTAAAATATATTTTTGAGAAACTTTTTTCCAACACTAGAGCCAGCTGCTAGTTTTATTTTTTCCTTATAAAAACACTCGGGACACTGTTCTGGTCCTTCCACTTATAATGTTCCTGGTGGTAATATATTTTGGAAGTATTTTATTTTCATTTTTAAGGTTTGGGGCTTTAGGGAATTGACTTCTGTTTTGGTTTATTTTAGCTGTGGGTGTTTGTGGGTGTGGGTGTGTTTTACTGCCTACCAGTCAGTCTGCCCTCTTCTTTCCCTCCCTCCTGTCATCCTTTCTCTATATCTTCAGTCTTCTTCCCCCATATGATGAATATGTAGATACTTCTCAAACACTCAGTAAGAATCAGCACCTATTAAACTCTAGAAAGTCCTTCTTACTAATTTCAATAAGGGTGCTGAGAGCAGATTCTAGTGTCATGAGACCTGTCCGAGCCCTAAATCAGTTGAGTCAATGGTCAATATATTGGCCACATGCAGGCCAATTGCTCCATAGTCACTAAGGCCTTTGTAGATTTGCATTTGTCTACATCAACCATTTTGCCTTAACAGCATAATTGTTCTGCAATTTAATATATTGCTTGTTTTTCTATTAGTTATGATGGTGGAAGCAACCAATTAGAGAAGAAAATTATTGAATAGGTATACCAAGAGGACACTCTCAGTAAAATTTAGAGTTACAGTTGGAATAAGTCTATAGTTAGACTCTTTGTATGGCATTCCTGAGTTGAACATTTTTGATAGATTTGACTGGTTAATTTGGTCAAAATATCTATGTTGGCAGTTTGATATTGTTTATGAATTGCAAAAATAGATATTGGATTATGTTTGTAAACTGGTCTGTACCTCCAGGCATATTGGATTATATTGGATTCAGAGGTTTCACTTTCACTTGATTAAATAATGATTAAGGCTTTGATTGGGAAAGAGGAAGGCTGAATGTCGGCAGCCATCTTGCTCCAACATGTGGCAACAGACTTTGGTGAGGGAAGTAACTTATGCTTTATGGTCTGGTAACTGTAAGCTTCTACCCCAAATAAATACCCTTTATAAAAGCCAACAGATTTCTGGTATTTTGCATCAGCACCCCTTTGGCTGACTAATACACCTATCAATTTGGTCAGGGAACCAATTTGCCTGATAGCGTATATATGGCACTGAATTCACCCACCAGTTTATTCAAAATAATCAATACAGCAACTGCAGTCATTCATTTATTCATTCAACATATTTACTGGGCATTCTGCTATGTTCTGGGTGTTCTAGGAACTGGAGATTCAAAGGAACAAAACAGACCAAGTCCCTGTTCTCGTGGAGTTACGTTCTAATAGGGAAATAGATAATAAGCAAGAAAGCAAAGAATCCATATAATTTCTGGCAGAGACATGTGCTCTAAAGAAAGGTTGAGAACAATGAAGAGGATCATTTTATTGTAGGTAATGAGGGAACGCCTGTCTATGAAGGTGACACTTGAGCCACCCAACTCTAACTGTGGTGAACCTACTATGCTGGTCTCTTTCCCTCTTTCTACCAGCCCTCTTTTGAGTGAAGCACGGAAAATGTTTATTTTTTTAAACGAATCTCCCTATAATCTGCAAGACACCACCTCTAGACTGAAATACCACTGCTCTTTCTCAGAGCTTTCACTCCTGTGGGATTTTACAAATTGTAGAACCTGGTATAGATGAGCATGTTTTTCAGAAAACATTTTATGATGTTTTTTGTTCATTCAAATACATCTTCTCTAATCTTTTATTTCATTTGTGATTTCAGAGCTCCTTTTATTTTTCCACAAAATAATGGCTCTTGTAAACAGAACTTAAGTGTTCAGTCAAAAGTCCATGTCAGGATGTAGAGAAGAAACAATTGTGTCACAAATAAAGTATTTCTTCCTTCCAAATTCCACTTCTCAAACAATTCTTTAGTCAAATTCCCCAAATCTTCCTCCAAAAATGCAAATGCCTTTGAAATTCTTGTAGTTCCAACTATGAACTGAACCTGTTGTGAGTTTTTGGTTTCATTTCAAAGGCTTCCCCCACCCCACCCTTTATTGAAATCATCTAAATAAAGTATATGAAGCAGTTGGGATTTTTCCACAGTTTAGTTGAACTGAAGATGCTAGATGAATTTAGTTTTTCCAAGAGAAGATCATGGTTGCATGAATGCCTGACCTTTCGAGGATTCAACATGTCTAAAGAAGCCTATCAATTCTTTGTGTATAGTGAGGCAGATTTTTTCAAGGCCTAAGTCATTCTTCAGAAATAACAATTATTTGTGTTCTCTAGGTGCCAGCCATTTTTCTAAAAACTATATTTTTTGAAACTTATATCTCACAACTCTGTAATTATCCTCATTCTACAGATAAGGAAACTGAGACACAGAGAAGTTTAGTAACCATCCTGAGATCACACAGCTAGAATGGGGAAGAACCGGTATTAAAACCCAAGCAAAACACACACACACACAAACCAAGCAAAGTGGATCTAGAAACACCCTCTAAACCTCTACCTCATACTGCACTGCCTCTCAATGGTAATCAACGAGGGGGTTCAAGCAATGCATATTCAGCCAGTATGCACAGGCATGGCCTTGCAGGATCCCTCTTGATGGGTTGGTGGCCCACTCTAATTGGCGGGTGCCAGTGGCATATTAATTGTTAAATATTTAGATTCTATGGCAGCATTAATTCATTTCCTTCATCTCCAGGCTCTGGCTTCATGTTCTGTATCTGATTTATTGCAGAGGCCAACAGGGTGGGGATTTTGCTGGTCAATTGTGGCAGAAGTACGGTACAGAAAACTGAGAGTGTTCTTTGCATTGTTTAAAGATTAGCTCTTTCAACCTACTGATTCAATAGATGAGTAAACTGAGGCTGATAAATATGAAAGAGCTCCCAAGACTCACTCAGCTTGGTCCAGAACTCAGGTTTCCTGACCACTAGGTCTTATACTGCATACTCCTCCTTCCCTTGCCTCCTTCCATGGACTGTGGTATCCCATCAAGGCATCTTGAGACACTGCCAAACTGATCGATTTCCATGAAACACCCATCCCTGGTCCTACTGCTAGATCTCGGATTGCCCCTTTCCGTTCTCTGTTCATTGCAGCTTCATTTCCTCTCTTTAGATATAGGGCTAGAGAGAGCTAGAGAGATCTAGAGAGAGAGCAAGATGCCATATATATCATAATTTACCAGGAGTCCAACCTCAGCACACTTCTCTTTTGAAGAATACATTGCTTCATTTACCACACACAAGTCAGTGATCAGCATCTATTTTCTGTGCTCTCTTCTATCCCACGATACAGAACCCCTATTTCAAGCTTTCTATTGTCTCAAAAGCTCAAGCTCAGCATATCCAAAAAAAAAAAATCCATCTCCCCCCCACCCCACCCCCCCACAACCCAAATCTACTCTTCCTCCAATAGCCTTCCTCCATTAAGCCTGTCTTGGTTAATGCCAACATTATCAACCTGGCCTCCCAAGCACTGTGACTCCTGTCTCCCTCGTTCATTCTATTAATTATCTTAGCCTATTGATTGTACTTCTGATAGCTCTCAAATCTGACTTCTCCATTCTGTTCCCATATTAATACAGACTTTGTTATCTCTCTCCTGGATTTTTTAAAAAGCATTGAATTGAAGTATAATATTCATATAGAAAAATGCACAGATCGTAAATGAACAACTGAGAGCAGCCATGTGACCAACATCCAGATCAGGAAACACAGTATCACTGGAACCACATCAAAGTCTTGCTTCCTCCATGGCCAGCACCTGAAATTCCACGGCTGATGTCTAATGACTTTAAGGCCCAGGTCCTTATCAAAATTCAGATATCCAAGGTGGAGGGGTACTTTAAGCCATCACTATAGCTAAACGTGTGTGAAGGATCTAAGAGCAGAAATCCTGAACAGCAAAGTCCATATCTATAATTTGGTCCACTAGAAACAGCACATCATAGCAAGCCTTTTGTAAGTTTTTTATTTCTTTTCTGGAGAGCCTCTTTCTCTAACCTTAGGATTATAATCAGTACCCTCAAACTATTTTTATGGTTTTTTGACCACTTCTGTCAGAGACCCACCTATTTAAAGAGCTACTAGTATAGAAAAACTCTCTCTAGCTTTCTTTAAAGCCATTAAAAGAACATTCAGATTTATTTCTGATGACCAGAAAATAGATTAACATTACTGGTCAAAAATTTTTAAAGTTTTTCCCCTAGGTTGGCTTCTATGCAGAGAACAATTGTTACATGCCACGGAATTATGACCTAATCATATCTAAACCCAATCGAATAATGAGAAGAAAATTTCAAATGCAATTGAGTTGCTCCGAAATCTATTCAATTGCCCCTGAAGATATCAACAAGTAACTCAATTTCATCAGATTTCTTCAGGAACAATTGGAGTGTTCCTGAATGACTGAAATGACTCCCACCTTCTCAGGCAGAGCTCAGCTGTATAAAAATGTAGGACATGTGGTTAGAGGAATACTCAGTGGATGTCAGCTAAGAATCTGTCAGACATCATTCTGTGCTGCAAAAATTGTTACGCTGGAGCATGGAAAGAAAACACTATGGATGCAATAATACTTAAGTGCTGCACATATATTCTTTCATTAAACAATCTATACTATGCCAGGTACCATGCTAAATGCTGGGGCTATGAAGACTAGGCAGAAAGGCCATAGTCATTTACTGCCCATCCCCACCAGCTCTATTCCCCTGGTCATGGTCTCTGATTTAGGGTGTGAGGAATACACCCCCCATGGTGACTATGCAGTCTGGGGGCCTTCACTCCAAGATTCAGGGCTGGAACATATGACCCTGGTTTAAACCAATTACTGTATCACATTCTCCTGGCCATAGTCATTGAAGTAAGGGAGGCCACGTGACCAATCTACTCAGAGTGAATTCAGACTTTTAAGAGAACTTTCCCAAAAGACTCTTGCTGTTTCATTCACCAGAGAGGTTTTGGCTGCTATGTGCATTTCACCACTACAAAGGGAGAACTCGGGGCTTTCAGGGTCACCCATTGGGTTTGAGCATTACACCAGTGTAGCAGAAGGCTCAGCCAAGGAATGGTGAAAAGCAGAGTTACAAGGACATTATTTGAGCCCTGGATCTAATTGTACCTGAAGCCAGTCCTATAGCCTTATACTTTCTAACCTCATACCCAACTTCTTAGTTAACAGATCAGGGTGCAATGCTACATGTATCCAGATAGGGAAAAGGCTGAGCTGAGTCTATCTTCATCCTGAATCAACTCAGATTTAAGAAAGTGAAGGCTGGTAGAAAGAAAGTAAAGAAATAGAACAATGTTTATGAGAGAATGAGCAGTTGGAGTCTTTCTTTTCAGTGTGTGCTCTTCATCTTCAGGATTATACTGACCTAACTAGATGAAAAATGAAAAGCACAGTCAAGATTTCCAACTGCATGACCCCAGGTATCCAGTGCAGCTTCTGTTTCTTCAGTGAATTGATTTGCCGTGTGAGTTACCTGGCCTGAAGTTAGAATAAAAAATAGAAGGTAACCAATAACCCTGACAACTCTTAATGTGAAGCTAGAATGATGTAGAGACACCTTCCCCCATTTCATCCAAAATATTCGCTCTCCTTAACAAAGAAAGAGCAAGAACTCTGTGAAATACAACTTGAAGCTGAAGAGCAGAGGGCTTTGTTACTGAGAACAGCCTCGGGGGGTCAGTGGGTGGGTGGCTGACTCTGGGTATGATTTGACGGCTGCAAAGAAAATTATTTCTCTGATCTTGTGATTTTTCCAGGGATTTAGATCTGATTTGTCTGTAGTCTACCACCCAGTAACAATCTAAGAAGAAGCATAAAATTGCGAAGCCACAGCAAATGGTTTCAAATGCTGCCAGGTCTTTATGTGGTGGTGACAGCTGCTAACCTGTATATTTTTCTTCCACCTTGTCATCAGCACCATCACCATCATTATCATGGTGGCAAGCATGAGGGATATAGGAAGCTGGCCGTGAGCTTCTTTTTTAATCTCCTTCTAGTATGCCTCACTATTCTTCGGAAGCTGAAACGCATTTCCTAGACCCCTTGTGCCTAGGTTTTTTGATGGGATTTAGGTTTTTTTCGACAAAATGCACCCAAATGAGGTCTGAAAAGCAGAACTGAGGTATTGGGCATCTTTCTGCTGTTTCTGCAATGCTTTGCTGTCAAGTGCAGCTGTAGAGACACTGGGTCTTTCCACAGCAGCATTCCAGTGTCCTCTTACTGGCTTCACTGTATGAAAGGTGGGGTGTGGAACATTCTGTTTCTGGCTGGTGCAGATCTAGCAGGCAAGGGTGTGATCCTAGAGCCTCCAGCCGCAGCAGCAGTGTCTTCCTGGCCCCTGGATCACAGCTAGGGTCCTGTTTGGGAAGTCAGCAGTTCCAGGGGAAGCATGAGGCACCACCTTTCTGGATAAACAGGTAGCAGCTCCCCTGATGGCGGGTTCTACAGGGTTGTTCTGGGAACTGCTCTTGGAGGCCCAGCCTATGCCACCCCCGCCCCCATCCTCCAGCCCTTCCAATGAATTTGCAAGCACCTGTGGCCCTGTATTAAATCTGTTCTACTTTAAAAGGCCAGAATGGTTTCTGTTTTCTGCTACTGACCCTAATTAATACAATCACCATAATAAAAAAACATTTATGAAGAAGGGCCCTAGTTTTTTGTTTGTTTGTTTGTTTACAATAAACAATATATTTATTTAGATAATCACTGATCTCAGATATGAAAATTAGCAGTATAAAAAGTATATTAAATGTTTAAAGAAAAAAAATTAAAGGGGGAATTAAGAACTCCTACCAAGTAAAGAGAATTGACTGCAAGGTCAGATGGGGAGCAGAACGGGGGGTACCAGAAAGCCAAGAAGGTGGCAGGGGAGGGGAGATGCCCAGGGGCAACAGCATTCCCATGGCTGGGGCAGGTTCGCGCGCGGCAGTGAGGTGGCAAGGGAGGAAGGATTGCTTCAGAGGCTGCGGCAAGCCCAGTAGCCTTTAGCTGTGTTGTAGCACAGATCTGCTGTTGACAATTTTATTTTTGACTTTTATATATTTGAAAATGTCTTTATCGCACCCTCATTTTAAAAAAATCTTTCTGAATCTGTTTCTTATTCTATAAAATTAAAACAATATTCTCCGACTCAAGGGATCATTTTCCACGATGAAGTGAAATAACTTATGAGTAAGATACTTAGCCCAGGGCCTGGCCCTGAGCACACACTTGATAACTAAGTTTTTTGCCTCTTCTCTTTCCCAACAGAATGTGGCTTCTGCTTGGAAGTGAGCCTTGAGGTGGTCAACCATTCCTAACCAAGCAGGGAGCTCTGGTCCAGGGCAAGAGCTCAGCAGAGAGGGATGCTGCCAGCACGACTGAGCTCAGAACCCCACACCCCTAGGACGGCAGGTAGGTTTGCGAAGCCAGGGAAGCACCAAGTCAACTGCAGCAACACTGTCTGAGAGAGGGGACGAGGCAGCTGGGGCACTTTCATCTAGGGACGAGAGCCTTCATCAAGGTTGGCAGCTGAATATGGAGAAAGCCAGATGGGTATGAGGTGCGAGAGGATCTTGACAGGTGTTCTGAAATGTTGTCAAGAGACCGAAAATGACTTACCCAACTGCATCGTTATTATTGTTACTAATTGAGTACATGAATCAGTCAAAGTCATAGAGGTTACTTTGAAGGGAACCATTTGAGAAGTGGGATGCTGTCTTTTTTCACTGTTGGGTGGCTAATATAGCAATCATGTATGTTTTCTGGCATGGGATTCTGTGAATAACTTAAGAAAGAATAGAGATTTTCTCATACAACCCAAAGCCTTTGTTTTTTGTTTGTTTGTTTGTTTTATTAGAGAAGTTATAGGTTTACAGGAAAATCATGCATAAAATACAGAGTTCCTATATTCCACCCTATTATTAACACCTTGCATTAGTGTGTAACATTTGTTACAATTCATGAAAGAACATTTTTTATAATTATATTATTGACTATATAGTCCATCATTAAAATAGGGTATGCTGTTTCTGTTGTACAGCCCTGTGTTTTTGTTTTTGTTTTAGACAATTTATTGAAGTATATACATGAACATACATAAACTGTAAGTGTTCAGTAAAGATCGTGAACTTACAAAACAAACATGCATGACATCATACAGGGCTCCCACACATCACCCCCCCACAAACACCCTGCATTGTTGTGAAACATTTGTTAACAAATTATGAAAGAGTATCGTCAAAGTATTACTACTAACTATAGTCCATATCTTCCTCCCCTATACGTTTTTTAAGGATTTATTTACTTTTATCCATCCCCCCCACCCCCCATTTTTGCTGTTTCTGTGTACATTCACTGGGCAACTCTCTGTGTCTGTTTCCTGCCCTCTCTTCTCATCCTTCTCCTCCTGTCTTCACTAGGATTCAATCCTTGGAATCTCCGATGTGGGAGAGAGGCATCCTACCAGCTGCACCACCTTAGTTCCTGGTTTTTCGGTGCGTCTCATCTTGGCTCTCCCTTGTGTCACTCTCCTGTTACGTCATTATCTTGCTGTGTAACTCACAGGGCCTGGCAGCACACCCGCGCAAGGGGCCTGGTGGCCCACGTACCTTTTATATTTTTCTTTATTTTTACTGGATGTCCCAGGGGTCGAACCCAGGTCCCTCCATATGGGAGATGGATGCCCAACCACCTGAGCCACATCTGTCCCCCTGCTATATTTCTTAAGGTTGACCAAAGATACCCAAAGTTACAGTCTTTTCCCATACAGGATGGTCATATAATAAATCAGGCCTTGTTTATCACCAGCATTCTAAAAACCAGACTTAGGGAGAAAAACTAGGTTTGGGGACACATGCATGGTTTCTAATACAGCGAATGTTTAGCCTACCCTGATTATCACAAAATCAGGACAGCGAGGATATTTGCACTGTGTTTGTTTTTTAATGCCCTAGTTTTGAGTACTATAAAAAGAGAATCACAAAATTCTTCTCCTTCCTTTGAGGAGCTTATACTCTAAGACAAGGAATAATTATGTGTAAGCATCTAGGATGAAGAGCAAAATTAAAATATTATGTACAGGTCAAGGAAGAAAGAAAACATGGAAAGTGACTGAGTTTGGTGCCCAAACAGAGTGGGGT
>JAQZBX010105264.1:0-10875 GCA_029593785.1 Cabassous unicinctus
AATATATGAGGTCCCGGGTTCAATCCCCAGCCTCTGGTACCTCAAAAAAAGAAAAAAGAAAAAAAAAAAGTGAAGAAGTCCTAGCACTCTATCATTTAAGGATTAGGTACAGATGGAATAGCCAACAAATAAGAGGAAAAAGTAGAAGTCAGAGAGGAAGAGGGAAAACCGAAAGAATGTGGTTTAATGGAAGCCAAGGAAAGAAAGCTGTTAAGTAAAAGGGAGCCTTCAATCTTGTTAAATGCCCCTGAGAACTCAAGTAAAAAGATGACTGAGAACATGCATTTTAATTAGCAACTGCGGACATTGGTGATCTTATCAGGGGTTGTTTCATTGCTGTCCTGGGGGGTGGGGATTGGGAGGATTAAATCGTGTTGGAGTGCATTATGGAGTAAATGGGAAATTAGGAAATGAGGAAATATATACTGTGAGTGTAGGTAACTAGTACAAAAAAAATGATTGTAAAGGGAGAGAGATAAAGCAGAAGGTAAAGGAGAAAGCAGGATTGAGAGAGGTGTTTTTGTTTATTCAATGAGAGACATATGAGCATGTTAATTGTGGATGGGGATAATCCAATAGAGAGGGAGAAACTGAAGATATATAAAATAAAAGGGATTATCCACAGATGGGAAAGAATGAGATTCAGAGCACAGGTTTCACAAGGCAGGTATAAGGTACAAGGTCAGAGGGTTATTAAACATAGGAGTTTGTTAAAATAGTGACTCATAGAATCTAGGTTGAATAGGAAAGGAGTGAGGATAAGAAAGGGTAAGAAGTAAAAAGAAATGCCAATAATGTGAAGGCCCCAATGATGCTTATAACAGCTATTGTTAGTGTAATTGAGCACCAATATCTGAGTAGTGCTCTGTTCTAACATAGCACATGCTGAGCCTGATAGACAAGACAGAATTTTCCAAGATAACCATAGAATTTGAAGTCTTCCCAAAAGGACATGTTATCTTCTGATACTCTTATAGTACTTCTTTTATGTGTCTCTATTCTAGCATTATCATCATCTCCTTTTACTGATTGTTTATGTATATGCCTAGGTGAATCTAGAGTATGAGTATTCCTTCCTTTCTCTCTTTAAGCCTACCAGAGTGTTTTAAGTATAAGTATACTCAATAAATTTGTTCAGTTGACTGAGATGAGATTTCGCATTTGGCACTTTAATGGCTAATATATTTGTACTTCTGAGGTTGATCTTTAGTTCCCCATGTGGGTTGCACCAACTAGTTATGCCTCTTAGACAAATTTAAATCACTAGAGATTAAATTGTAAAAATTATTCTGTAGCATTAACATATAAACCCTTCATTTAAAATATATCTAACAAAAAGTAATGATAAAGGAATATTTTGAACACAATTAACATTATCCTAAAATATTTGCTCTACTCTTCAAGTTTCTTTCAAGTTATTTTTAGCTTCCATTCACATTTTCTATTATTTAATCATAGTATAAATAAAATATATCTCATTTCACTTTTCATTACATCATTAAGCTTTTCTTGTTGCTATCTAGTCTTCATATTTATCATTTTTAATGGCTACTCTAAATGTCATTGACTTGATGCAGTATAATTTACTCAGCCATTCCCCTTTTGTTTGACATTTAGTTTATTTCTAGTTTTTCCTCATTATAATACTTTAATGAACATCTTTGGGAATATAGTTCTTCTGTTTTCTTGAATTGTTTCCTTAGGATATATACTTATATACCTATAAGTGGGACTATGAGGTCTAAAAATAAAGGCCTTCTTATGAATGTCGGTGTGCTTTCAAAAAGGTTGTATAATGCTATAGGATCTGTGTTCCAGATTCATCTCATCCTTGTCAGCACCAAGCATTAAAATTTTTGTTCATTAAATATATATAATATACTACCTTTGCTTTAATTTGCTTGGGTAGAAGTGGAAGTTATTTATGAGTTAGTGTGAATATTCCTCCAAAATTTGAGTACTACGATTTGATAATTATATTTTGAGGACTATTGATTATTTCTTATCAACTTGTTTTAGTTCTTTTTTTAGAGAAATCAATCCTTTATAATTTGATTTATATATTTTTCCCAGTTCAGATTTTCCCAGTTATATCAGTTATTTTTTATTATAGGCAACTCTACATAAAGTATTTTATTAACTAAAGTTATATCATATCAAATATCTCTATTCCTCTATATTTCAGAATATATTTGTGGCTGAGGTTTTGGGCATTGGAGGCACACTAAACTTGATTTGAACTCCAGCTCTGCCTCTGCAGTTGTTCTACTGGTGACTTAAACTTGAGAATTCACTCGTCATACAGCATGGCAGTTGTGTAAGGATTAAATATAAGGTGCCTAAGCATTGTGCTAAAAAAAAGTTAGCTATTTTCTGGTTTAGATTATCAACCAAGTCAGTATATCAGTTTTTATTTTATTTTATTTTTATCATGCCATTGTAGACTCATCAAATCTTTGAGTTGATGGTATTTGGATAGCTTCCTAGCAGGAATGAAAAAAGTAGAATGGTAGAACTCCAGTAGGAACATTGACCATATATTTTCAATATGAAATTGTTTTAGCTCAGTATGCTGGAGAGTTTAGGTCATGGCTCACAGGTATCACTGACACAACATAACTCCAACGATTTCTATAGTATATTAAAGCAAGTATCATGTTTCATCCAGTGGATTATATCTGTTGTTCAATGATGTTGGCTGGACATGTCTTCTGTGGATGTATTGCTATGTAAGGGCATGTTTTTTGTTTTTGTTTTTTTTAAACAAATCAATTTTATTGATTTTGTACAGTGGAGGGGCATGACAGTGGTGTAATGACAATTTTAGGTTAGGTGGTGCTGGTTTGTCGGGGGTGGGCTGGGGAGGGTGGGTTGGATTGTCTATGGTACTGGGAGGAGGGTTGGGGGAGGAAGCAGGTGAACACTGGGTATTGGTGGGTACGTGGTTGAAACTACAATGTTGGGAAAGCTCTTTTGACAATATGACAAGGAAGGGTTACTGGTTTAGGGTGTTTGATGGGGGAAGGCATTCAGGACAGGGTGCATCTGGGGCAGGCTTCTAGGGAGTGTGTGAGTGATCATTTTTTCATAGTGTGATGTATCAGTGGGTGGAGACCCACATAATGAGCGGGAAGGGGTTGGATTCCCATTCTGGGGAAGCCCACTATGTTCTTAGAGGAATGGGAGTTTCTCAAGAGCATGGGTCGTGCCTAATAAGGGAGGACAGACCAGTGTGTCAAGCCCTCAGTGTTATTGCAAGTAACTATGAATCTTGTCCTTCAAGGAGTGAAGCCTGGTGGTCACTGTGGGCCGCAAGAGGAGGGGAAGGGAAGAATACAATAGATGGAATAAGGGGTATTTTCGGGGTGATAGAAGTGTTCTATATAATCTTGCAATGATGGACACAGGCCATGTTAAATTTCATCAAAAATTTATAAAAGTGTATGGTCCGAAATGTAAACCATAATGTACACCATTGACCATGATTAGTAGCTATGTTTCAATATTTGTACACCAGTTGTAACAAATGTATCATCCACATATAAAAAGGTTATTAATATGGGAAGGGGGAAAAGAGGGAGGATGTTGGGTAAATGGGAGTCCCCTGTATTCTGTATGTGGCTTTATTGTGACCTAAAACTTCATTGAAGAAAGAATGAAAAAAAGTAAGACCCTTGGGGAATAAATGGAAGAAATGTCACTGTACATACAGGATAACAGATCTTACAGTGATGAAAGGCAAAATGTCAAAAAAAAAATTTAATATTTTTCATTATTTTTTAATATCCCAATTTTTTATTTTATTTTAGTTTTAGTTTTTTTTAAATTTTCTGTATTTTATTTCTTATGTTTAAATCTAACATTATTATTTCATCTTCTTATTAATTGTATTTGGCTATTTCATTGGCTTCATTTTTGAAGAAGTTTTGGTTCACAGAAGGGTTACAGCTGGGGCAGGGGAGGATCATTGGTGTGGGGTGTCAGTGATGGGGGAAGTTTACCTGGGCATACATATAAGGCATAAAAATGTGTTCAAGTGTTCAAGAGGCATTGCCATAGTGGGTGGAGAGTCACATAATAGGAATATCAAATTCCCTTCCTGGGGAGCTCTGCCACATTCTCTAATGGGACAGCAACAATCCCCCAAGCACAGGGGCAATAACTAGTCAAGTAGAATGTTTCCATTGATGGGCCCTTGATTCTGATGACTATGCTTATGAGCCTTTGCTCTTGAAATGGAAACTTAGCCTAGTGTTGTACGGTACCTAAGAGTTAACTACTGGGAGCCTCCTTGTTGCTCAAATGTGACCTCTCTCTAAGCCAAACTCAGCATATAAATGTAATAACTTCCCCCCAGTGTGGGACATGACTCCCGGAGATGAGCATCCCTGGCACCAAGGGATTGCTACCAAGCACCAACAAGCAATGTAACTGGGTAAAAAAAAAACAAAACCTTGACCAAAAGGGGGAAAAGGTAAAGACAAATGAGTTTACATGGCTAAAAGACTTCAAAGTGGGTTGGGAGGTCATTCCAGAGGTACCACTTATTCATGTTTCAGCAGGATCTCATTGACAGCCAAAGTAGATACTACCCAAAATAGTGGGGCTCTTGATGCCTCTGGAAATATCCAGACACTATAGCCAGGGCAGATAGGTCAGGAGTTTGGTCGCTTGCCACTGAGTCCTATTTTAGAATTTACGCTCCCTAGGGTGACAACATTGGGCTCAGTTGTGGTTTCCCTACACATGGTTCTTCTGTCCTTCTATTTGAACCTATAATTAGTACTAGAGTTGGTAGGTGTATGTCCAAGAGACTTAAATCTTTGGGCTGTCCATGTGCCAGCTGGACCCTGAATCTCAATGGAGTTGCAACACCTACTCTCCAGTTCATTGGACTCACCCAGGACAACTAAAAAGGAGGAGATGATGGATAACCAACATACCAAGGAACTAAAAGTGTCTACAACTGCAAGCAAGAGAGTCCCATCCATTGGCCGTATGGGATTGAAGACCCCCCTCAATTAAAAGTGGAGTGGGTATCACCATGCCAGAATCCTCAGGATTTGGGAATGATCTATGGGCTAAAGTAGACTTACTGGTATTCTGCTATAGACTTATTGTGGTTCTAGCAATGGAAGAAATATCATTGATGTAGAGGCACTGGCCACTGGAGGTTCTGAGGGTAGAAAGAGGGAAAAAAAGGTGTAATACGGGGGCATTTTTGGGACTTGGGAATCGTCCTGAATGACATTACAATGACAGATAGAAGCCATTATATATCTTGCCATAGCCTACAGAATTGAGTGGGAGAGAGTGTAAATTACAATGTAGACTATAATCCATGCTTAGCAGCAATGCTCCAAAATGTGTTTATTGATTACAATGAATGTACCACACTAGTGAAAGATGTTGCTAATGTGGGAAAATGTGGTAGGTGTGGGGAGCAGGGCGTATGGGAATCCCCTATATATTCTGTGTAACATTTATGTAATTTAAGTATCTTTTAAACATAAAAAAAAATGAAAAGACAAAAAAAACCCATAACACTTATATACAAACACACAAATCAATTTTATTGATACATATTAATAAAGCATAAATCCATCCAAAGAGTACAATCAATGGTTTTCAGTGTAATCACATATTTGTGCATTCATCATCCCAATCATTCCCAGAGCACTTTCATTATTCCAATAATAATAAACAAAAAACAAACAAACAAACAAAACTCATCACCTCTCAATCTCTCTATATAAGGGCATGTTTTGATGTGCTGTTTATTTTGGTATTTTGGGTTTGTCCTTTGTTTATTTTTATGGAAATAGCATATCTATGTAATAATGTCTGCTGTTTGCGTTGAATACCTCTTTGTATTCATCATGACATCAAGCATAATTTCTTACATATAATCATCTTCTAACAACACATTTTATTTACATAGCACACTACAATTTTCACAGCATTTTATAAGCATTCATTTTTCTCTTTGACTAATAATGTTGCCTGATTCAAGTTGTACACCTATGAGTATCATAATATAGAGATCAACTGTCATGCTGCTTTCTTTTTGCTTCAAGTAAAATGATTGCAATAGCCAACATTATGTACTATTTTTATGATTTTTGAAAAACCCTCACTCTCACATTTCAAAAAAAAATGGATTTGATGTCCACCTCAAACATATGAGGAATAGAGAGCACTTATGTTTTCCTTTAATTTATGGATGAGAAAACTAAGACTCTAAGGCATTAAATAACATTTTGTATGGTTGTAGGAATATAGACTGAAATAATCAGGGCTAGCATCCAGGTCCATTAGCTCTATTCTAACCAATCATGTGGGTCATTCTTTGGTTTGGTGTAAGTGTAACGACGACTCTGGTTCCTGAGAAATAAAAGAAAATAGATATTTTCTCTGGTAAACATATGAGGAGCTTGATTTAAAATATAATAGAAAAAAAAAAGAAATTGAATAATTTGTATCTTTACTATTTAATTAGTCCATATATTCATATATGTTTTATTTTTCCTGGAGAGAGAATGAACAGGACCAATGCAAAACAAAGAAAATGTTTTTAGGAAAAAACATAGCTCTCTAATAGTCTCTCTGTCATCCTAATCTAACCATTATCTTTAAAGATTGGTTCATAGAAGTAAAAGAGTCCTCAGAGAAGGAACCAGAGTACATCATAAATAGTTCATTTAGAATAAGGAAAGTTAACTCTATAAGGTGAAAGATTATTGATAATTTTAGAGAATAAGAAAGCTTAGGATAATGAAGCAGTGAATGAATAGGTTGATGGTCACAACCAGATATACCCTGTATCAATTTCTTAGTCAACAGCTGTCTGTCATTCAATAAGGTTGATCTCTATTGCTTGTGAGTATCAGTAAAGACAGTGTTGTTATATAGTACATGGAATGTTTAGGTACCTTTTAAATAATCAGACTCTCTTTTTGAAGTTAAATTTAGTTTGTAGGTTACTTTAAAACTTATAGGACCAGGAAACATATGGGGCTCAAGCATTTGGGCTCCCACCTACCATATAGGAAGTCCAGGATTCAATTCCCGGGGCCTCCTGGTGAAAGGCAAGCTGGCCTGCATGGTGAGCTGGCCTGAGCAGAGAGTTGGCCGGGTGGAGTGCTGGCCCATGCGGAGTGCTGGCCCATGCAGAGTACTGGTTTGTGCAGGAGTCCTGGCCCATGCAGGAGAGCTGGCCCACGCAGGAGAGCTGGCCTGCACAGAGAGCTGGCGCAGCAAGATGACACAACAAAAAGGGACACAGAGGAGAGACAATAAGAGAAGCAGCAGACCAGGGAGCTGAGGTGGCGTAAGGGATTAAGCACCTTCCCAGTGTCACCTAAAGAGAAAACAAGCAGACACAGAAGAACACACAGAGAGCAGACAACGAGCACAAAACAATGGGCTGGGGCGTGGGGGAGAGGGAGAAATAAATAAAATAAATCTTAAAAAAAAAATGTATATATATGGTACCCAAATTCATTGCTATATGTTAAATCCAAACTTTTCTCTGTTGCATTGCAACTTAATATGACTCATATCCAGATACTCATTTTTAAAAAGTTATTGGTCACTAGATGTTTTAGTTTCCTATGCTGCTTAAAGTGGATACCATGCAATATGTTGGGCTTAAGCAACGGGAATTTTTTAGCTTACAAGCTTACAGTTTTGAGGCCATGAAATCAAGGCATCATCATGGTGGTGCTTTCTTTCTGAGAACTTCTGCCAGCAATCCTTGGTTCTTCTGCCACATGGCAAGGCATATGACAGCATCTGCTGGTCTCCCCCTTCTCTTCTGGATTCTTTCCTTTCAGCTTCTTGTTTCTATGGATTTCTCTCTGTGCGTATTCATCCCATTTATGAATTCCAGTTCTTCTCTTCTTTCAGGGGCAAATCAAATCCAGTAAAAGGATTAAGGCCCATTTTGAATGAGGTGGGTCTCACTTTAACTGAAGTATCCTTATCACAAGATCCTATTTACAATGGGTTTACATCTACAGATATGGATTAAAGAACAAGATTTTCTGGGGTACATATGGCTTCAAAGCATGACATTAAACAAATAAGTAAAATGTGTGTAGTCATTTAAAGATACTGAGTAGAGAAGTTCTGGGAAGATGGCATTGGAGTAGGCAGGCAGGGCTCAGCTGTCTCACAAAAACAACAGAGAGGGGAGCAGATGTGATTCAAGTGGTTGAGTACCTGCTTCCCACGTGGGAGGTCCTGAGTTTGGTCCCCAGTGCCTCCTAAATACAACAACAATAATAACAAGCAAACAAATGAAAAAAACCAACTAAGGGGAGCTTATGTGGCTCACTGTTTGAGCACTGGCTTCCACATATGAGGTCCCAGGTTCAATCAGTCCTGGCCCTAGTACCTCAAACAAACAAACAAACAAACAAAACACACACACACACAAAACAGAGAAAGAGCCAAAAGACCTGCATTAGGGTTCAGCAGATTAAGACAGTGCTGCACAACTCCCAGGAGGGTGAGGGACAGAGTGACAAAGAACTCAAAACAACAAACATGAGTTACTAAATCCAAGCAGTGGCCAGGAAGCTTTCCCATCCCCCACCCTCAAGACATTAAGCCTGTATAAAACCCCTGGCTCACTGCAGCCTACTGAGAGGGGAACTGAAGGAGGAAAGATGGCAGGTAGGTTAGAGGGCTACTCTTCAGGGAATTCAGCCAGCAGAGCCAACTTAGAATCTCAGCTCTTGCCAAACCAGAAACACAGGAAAGCACAGGTGGAAAGAAACACCTCTGTGAAAAGATTTGCTGATGTGCACCCTCTGATGGCTGGCCAGGAAATTGCAAGGAGAAAAACAAACTGCTTTTAGGTCTCTCTTTAGCCCCACCCCTGGGAGAAAATGTGCACCCAATTAGTGAGTTCCTGGCCTGATTCTGATAACTTAAACTGGCTGATTTTAAAGACTTAGAATGAGTTGAACCAAAAATCAAAGAAAAGCGGTGGAAAAAAACTAAGCAAGAGACAGAAATTGAACATCAGAGTAAATTTACCAACATACTCAGATGCCTGGACATCAGAAAAAAAGTACAAGCCATACTAGGAAACAGGAAGAGCTATCCCAGCCAAAGGAACAAATCAAATATCCTGACAAGATACATGTTTTAAGAAAACTAATCAATGATAATCACAGATATCTCCTTAATCAATTCAATGAATTGAAGGAAAATATGACTAAAGAGATAAAAGATATTAAGAAGACTCTGGGTGAGCATAAAGAACAATTTGAAAGCCTGCAAAGAAAAGTAACAGAAATTTTGGGAATGGAAGACACAATGGATGAAATTAAAATTACATTCGAGGCACATAACAGCAGATTTGATTTGCATGAAGACAGAATTAGTAATTTAG
This sequence comes from Cabassous unicinctus, assembly GCA_029593785.1. Classification (NCBI taxonomy): domain Eukaryota; kingdom Metazoa; phylum Chordata; class Mammalia; order Cingulata; family Chlamyphoridae; genus Cabassous; species Cabassous unicinctus. The sequence continues at coordinate 9,404 of JAQZBX010105264.1, forward strand.
AGGACAAAACATCTGAACTGTCAAAGACAGGAGAACAGAAACAGAAAAGAATGGAAAAAATGGAACAGGGTCTCAGGGAATTGAATGACAATGTGAAACACACAAACATATGCATTATTGGTGTTCCAGAAGAAAAGAATGGAAAAAGGGCAGAAAGAATATTTGAAGAAATAATGACCACAAACTTCCCAACCCTTATGAAAGATACAATGCACCCCAAACAGAATAAATCCCAATAGACCTACTGCGAGACACCTACTATTCAGAATGACAAATAACAGAGATAAAGAAAGGATTCTGAAAGCAGCAAGGGAAAGGCAAAGCATCACACACAAGGGAAACAATAAGATTAAGTGCCAACCTCTCATCAGGAGCCATGGAAGTGAGAAGAACGTGGTATGATGTATTTAAGGTACTAAAAGAGAAAAACTGCCAGCCAAGAATTCTGTATCCAGCAAAAAATATTCTTCAAAAATGAAGATGTGTTTAAAGTCTTCACAGATGAACAAAACCTGAAAGAGTATGTTACCAAAAGACCAGAATTACAAGACCTACTAAAGGGAGTGTTGGCACCTGAAAGGAAAAAATAAAGGTGAAAGACTTGGAGAATTGAGTAGAAATGAAGATTATTAGGAAAGGTAAATTAAAGGGTATAAAGACAGATAATAGTAAGATATGACAACAGAAGGCCAAAGGACAAATGGATGAAGTAATTCCTTTGCAGTAATAATGTTGAATGTTAATGGCTTGAACTCCCCAATCAAAAGACATAGACTGATAGCATGGATAAAAAAATATGAGCCATCTATATGTTGTCTACAAGAGACCCACCTCAGATGTAAGGACACAACCACGTTAAAAATGTAAGGTTTGAAGTAGATATTCCATGCAAAGTATAACCAAAAAAGCTGGAGTAATGATACAAATATCAGACAAAATAGATTTCAAATGCAAAACTATTATAAGGGATGAAGAAGGTCATTATATACTAATAAAAGGGACAATTCACCAGGAAGAAATAATTATAATAAATATCTATGCACCTAATCTGGGTGACCTAAGATACATGAAGCACTCACTGGCAAAATGGAAGGGAGAAATAGACGCAACTACAGGAGGATTCTTAACCAGGGGTTCATAGACCCCTAGGGGTCTGTGGAAAGATTTCAGGGGTCTGTGAGCTTAAATTGAAAAAAAAAAAATCAACTTATTATCTTTATTTTTTCTGACCGCCGATGTTGAGAGTCGTAAAACTATCTGCCGCTACACTCTGAGAAGGAGTCTGTGGTTTTCACCTGACTGGCAAAGGGGTCCATGGAACAAAAAATGTTAAGAACCCCTGCTCTACAGTAATAGTTGGAGACTTCAATATTGGCTAGAACATCTGGACAGAAGATAAATAAAGAAAGAGAGAGCTTGAATAATATGATAAATGAACTAGACCTACCAGACATTTATAGAGCATTACACCC
>JAQZBX010105266.1:0-10873 GCA_029593785.1 Cabassous unicinctus
CTTCCCTACTATATTTAGTTCTATATTTAGCTTCCTGAGGAACTGCCAAACTGCCTTCCACAGAGGCAGCACCATTTTACGTTCCCGCCCACCATTTTACATTCCCGCCAACAGTGAAGCCTTGTTCTTTTCTCCACATCCTCTTCAGTACTTGTAGTTTTCTTTCTTTGTTTCTTTTTTTTAAAATAATGGCTGTTCTGTAAGTCATGAAATGGTATCTCATAGTTTTGATCTGCATTTCCCTAGCAGCTAGCGATGTTGAGCATCTTTTCCTCTTCTTTTCGGCCATTTGTATTTCTTCTTTGGAAAAATGTCTATCCAAGTCTTTTGCCCATTTTTCAATTGGGTTGCTTGTCTTTTTGTCATTGAGTTGTGTTCTCTTTATATAACATGGAAATCAAACCATTCCTGGATATGTTATTTCTGAACATTTTCTGCCATGGAGGAGGCTGCCTTTTCACCTTCTAACAAAGTCATTTGAAGTACAAAAGTGTTTAATTTGAGAAAGTCCCATTTATCTATTTTTTCTTTCATTGTTTGTGCTTTGGGTGTAAGGTCCAAGAAACCACCACCTACCAAAAGATCTTGAAGATGTTTCCCTACATGTTCTTCTAGGACTTTTTTGATTCTCACTTTTGTATTTAGGTCCTTGATGCATTTTGAATTAAATTTTGTATAAGGTGTGACATAGGGGTCCTCTTTCATTTATTTATTTATCTATTTATTTATTTATTTTCAAAGATTTATTTTATTTATTTATTTCTCCCCACCCCCTTGTTGTTTGTATTTGCTGGATGCTGTGTCTTTAGGAGGCATTGGGAACTGAACCCAGGACCTCCAATGTGGGAGGGAGGCACCTGATCACTTGAGCCACCTCTGTTCCTTGCTTTGTTGTGTCTCTCATTATGTTTTTTCTTCTTGTGTCTCTTGTTGCATCATCTTATTGTGTCAGCTTGCCATGCCTGCCCGTTACGCCAGCTCGCTGTCTTCTTTAGGAGACACTGGGAACTGAACCACAGACCTGCCATGTAGTAGAAGGGAGCTCAGTTGCCTGAGCCACATCCACTCCCCTCTTTCTTTCTTTTAGATATGGATATCCAGTTTTTGTAGCACCATTTGTTGAATAGACTGTTCTGACACAGGTGGGTGGATTTGACAGCATTGTCAAAACTCACTTGACTATTGATGTGAGTGTTTCTGAACTCAATATGATTCAATCAATCTGTCTATCTTTATGTCAGTACCATGCTGGGTCTTTTGTGTGGTTTTTTTGTTGTTGTTGTTGTTTTGTTTTTTCCACTGTAGCTAAGTAATATTCTTTAAAGTTGGGAAGTGAGAGTCCTCCAATTTCGTTCTTCTTTTTAAAGATATATTTGGTTATATGGGGGCCTCCTTTACATTTGGAAGAATTTGAGAGGCATAGTGTTAATTCTTCTTTGACTGGTAAAATTCAGCAGTGATGCCATCTGCCTTGATGAGAAAAGCTGCTCTGAATATTAGGTCCACCTATTTTGACATCCCTTCTTTCCAAGATACAGACTCTTCTAATCCTGGCTATCTTAATAGCTTTCTGTTGGCTTAAAACAGATATTATATTATATTATATTTATTATATTATATCCAGGGTTGTTAGTTATTCTTGTGAGAATAGTTGGTTTGATACAACTTAATTCACCATTTTCAGTAGCAGAAGTTCTACTTTTGAAATATGATTCCATAAGTGAAAAATGGGGGGATCTAATGGTCTTTAATCTGTGTAAATTTTTCCATTATGACTTATTTCTGGATGAGGCTGAAAGCACTATCAAGATGAATGAAACTCCAAAAAGTCATTTATTTTTTATACAGACCTGTATGTAAGACATAAGATTTCTGTGTAATTTTTTAAATTTAAGTAAGCTGTTAGTTTTAGAGTAGTTTGAGATTTACATAAAAGTTGCAATGATAGTACAAAGAGTTTCTAAACACCATACCCATGGTTTCCCCTATTGTGAACATCTTATATTACATGGTACATTTATCCCAACTAAGAAACTAACACTGGTATATTACAGTTAACTAAAGTATACACTATATGCAGATTTTTACTACTTTTTCTTTAATGTGCATTTTCTGTTCCAGGATCCCATGTATATTACATTACATTTGGTCATCATGGCTCCTTAGCTACCTCTGGTCTGTGACAGTTTCTCATATTTTCTTTCTTTTTGATGACCTTGACAGTTTCAAGGAGTATTGGTCATGCTTTTGTAGATTTTCCCTCAGTTTGGGTTTGTCTGACGTTTTTCTCATGGTGAGACAGAGATTGTGGGTGTTTGGGAGGAAGACCACAGAGACAAAATGCCGTTCTCATTCCTTCCTTTCAGGGGTGCATGTTGTCTACATGACATCACTAATGATGTGAACATTGATCACATGACTGAGCCAGTGTTTTCCAGGTTTCTTCACTGCAAATTTATCCCCGCCCCCCTTTATATAATCTACTCATTGGAAGCAAGTTAAGAAGCTCAGCCCACACTCAAGAGGTGGAGAGTTAAGCTCAGTCTCCTTGAGGGGTCTGTACTTTTTACATGTTTTTCTTTCTGCCTGGTTGATTCAGAATTCTGTAACCCTTCCTTTAAGGTTCTTCCTTGTAGTCTAGTACTACTTTTACATATTTCAGTTAAGTTTATTTCACCAAATTTATTTGTTCTGGAGTAAAGATGAAGATAGATCTGGGTAGCTTTATAGACGTGATAATACTAAAGATAAAATATACCTGAATTTTAAAAAATGGAATAATAGTGTTTGAGGGTTTCTATGAATATCAAAATGTAGCTTAATTTCCATTTTATAAATATAAATTTCTTTTTGACCTCTGTTAAAATTATGCAATAAGGATAAATATCAGAAGATTTGGGTTGCAGTTTCAGTTGTGCCTCTAATAGGCTGGGTGATCTTGGGAAAACAGCTCAGCATTTTGGTGCTAGGGGCCCTTATGTATATGGAAGAGGTGTCTGGTTGGAGTATAAGGTCTCTAAGTTCTCAAAGCCTCATTCTATTTTTAAAAAGTTAAAAGAACTTTAAAGTAGATATATGTATTTTTCAAACAAAAGGTCTCACATATCTATTACTGAACCAACTTATTTATGCCAAAGTATAAAAACAAATAAAAAACCAGTGTTTTTCTTCAATAAAATAAGTCCAACTTTTCAGAAAGGGTGTCTTTTTCAACTTCATATGGCAAGATGTTAGTGAACTCGATATAGTGTAAACACGTGTTATCACATGTGCGATTCCTTACAGACCCAGCTTGGTTCTTTTCCAATGTCTTCTCTTGGAGTTGTATCTGATTTTATTGCCAATTTTCATTCTAATCCATTGAGGAATGGGGCGATTCTGTTTTTGTTTCTTAGCCAGGAATCACTTGATTCTAAAAGTCTTATGAGAAGACATGGCGAAACTGGAAATCAAATGCACACACGATGGCAGACTAAGAGAGAGAAAGAGCTTAAGTAAATATTTTTCCACACAGGTGGTACAGTTTTCAATGTTATCTCTGTGCACCTGATGCATATTAACAAAAGCGGTTTAAGAAGTGGAATCTTTATTTTCCATAAGCAGGTTGCTCTCATTTTAGTACCAATCGAGATGACTAGCTAGCAGCTCCCAACAGAGGGGAAACAGTACAAAGGAAAAGGCCCCAAATAGTCCTTTAAAGCTTTTAGGAAGAAATTGCCAGAATGGAGAAATGCATGAATACATATGGCTCTGCATACCCCAATAATGGTAATATGGATTTCACCCTCATTTTCCTATTTTTCACTAACACTACACATAGTTTGATAATCTGCGTCGGAAATGAGACCATGCATCTTTTGGTAGAGCTTATTTTACCAGTTCCTGTAGTATAGGAATGACATCATCCATTTTTGTGGTTTAGTGCAAAACAAATGAAATTTCTCACCTCAAATTTCAGAAAGCAAAAGACATTGTTCCCAAGAAGAACTTGTCATTTCCTTGGGATGATTATGAAACCTGTCTGTGGTTATGGAGAATTTTTCTTCTCCAGGGTAAATTCATGAAAACAAAAATTTCCAGACATGAGAAGTAATAGTGGATGAAAAAAATATTTGAGCACATCAGTCTATTGGTTTAGCTTTTGGTTGTAATGAAAAGTTTTTACATATGCTGGTGGTGGCTGGGGAAACAAAAACACTTGGTGAGAACAGTATTTTGAATAAAGAAAGGATTGTATTAATACACCCACACATGACTGCTGCTGGGGGTGGGGAGCTGACTGAGAGACGCTAAGGAGAGGATTAAAAATCTTATTCATTGGAGATGTGCATATGTCAACACCTTTCAGTTACTTGGAAATTGAGTGCTTTATTTTAGTGCTTATCTAGATGAAAACCTGAAGAAAATATACAAGGAAGGAAGTCAACATTGAGTGCCTAGAAGGGTGGTGCGATTCTTTCTGCAAACCGTGGCTTTAAGGAGCCTCACATTTCAGCTCTAGGGCAGTTGGAAGCACAGGGTGAGCAAGACGATGGACCCCATTAGTTTGAATGATGGCTTCCTTTTACACACCAGCCAATCTTCAGGCAAGGCTTTTCACACTGTGAGGAGATAAAAAAGCCATTTTGAAAATGTCCTGGAGGTGACTTCATGAGAGCAGTAGGTCCCTGATTAGTCAAAGCAACTGTTTGTTTATATTCAGTTGTTTTGAAACCGGGTTAACCTATTGTTTCCAAGATGACAAATAAGTGGATTCTGAGGTCACTTACAATCAAATGTTAATCTTCCTAATGTCAACACTAGGGTAATTTGGGAAAGAAACCCCCCATTTTGTTACTCTATAAATTAAATTTTAAAAAGAAGCGTGAACTCGTCTTAGTGAATGTTTTGCCTTTTGATGCCTGGTTCAGATGGACTAGGAGAAATCTTTCATAGACCCTCTTCCTGCTTGGATTGTTGTTTCTTTTAGAGACAATTGTAGTAATCTTATTGACAGCACATAAGCAAATTAACCTTAAATGTGATTTAAACTAATTTTTATCTTTTGAAAAATAATGTTCTTCACTTAAATTAAAATGTTTGCTTTTTAGTCTTACAATTTTTTTTTTTGTCTTCCTTTAATGCCCACCCGTCATCTATGCATATATCTGAGGATAGAGTTAGAAAGGAGTTAGTGCTGGAAAAAATTTTTAAAAAACATATACTCAGTTATTTAGTATCTAGACTGTTCATGAAATCAGGGCCTTGGAAAGTGAGACTCTGAGCTAGGGTGGCTGGGTCAGGAGGGCTTTCCACAAGCAGCACCAGAGCAACCCTCCCCTCCAACACCCCTAGATCCAGGGGCACACTTGGGGCACTAGTCCAGGTTCTCCTCCTTTATGGTGAGATCCCCTTTGGGATCCGGTCCATAACATAAGACCGTAACAGTCTAGCAGTACTAGCGATTTTGAACCTCAGTAGGGGAAATACTGAGTCTGGATCCTTTTTTCCCAATAGGTTCTTTTTTGCTGTTGTTGGCATATATAGGGTCTCCTCCTTATCAAGATATGACAAGATTACACACTGTGGTCACACAAGACTTGCCCTGCCTGGCTTTTCTTCTTCTCCCTTTATTTTACCCCCAAATAAAACTCTTGTACCCTTAACTCCTTCTTAGCATCTCCTTCCTGGGAGACCTAACTGGTACATAAACTATTTCATTTACTAATTTTTTTTTTTTTTTGAGATACCAGGACCGGGGATTGAATCTCAGACCTCGTATGTGGTAAGCCGGTGCTCAACCACCAAGCCAACTGGCTCCCCCGAGTTGATTTTTTTGTTTGTTTGCTTGTTTTTTCTTTTTACGAGGCATTGGGAACCGAACCTGGGACCTCCTGTGTGGGAAGCAGGTACTCAACTGCTTGAGCTACATCGGCTCCCACTAATTCTTTTTTAACTTCCCCAAAACTTTGGGACATTTATTGAGTAGGAGTTATCTCTATCTGAAGTTATTAGGAAGCATTTATTGAATGGAAATTCTGTTTGAAGTCTTAGGAAGTTGAGGCGTGAAGAAGCATCTGGAGACCCAGTCTAGTGGCCCCAGGCCTGCACTTCTCCCACTCTGTTATTCAGGGAGCTTCACCAAAATGCCTCTAGTTTCCTTCAACAGAAAGGAGTTAACAGGAAGTTCACAAAATCTAGAGAAAGTTGGAGAACCAGGGTCAGAAGAGAAGAGCACTTCTGGGGTTCTGGAAGACAGGAACGATGTCCATGTCCTGCCTGCAGGCAGCGGGTGGAGTTTACGTCTTTTCAAAGTGCCTTCCCATCTCCAACTTTTGATTTGGTCATCCTTTCATTGCATTATTTGAGGGTAGAAACTAGTTCAGTTCTTCTTAGGGAGTGGCTGGCACTAGCAGACATTTAACAGCTACATTCTGGATGATTTGTTAAAGGAGCGCAGAGAGCTCAGCCACGAGGATCCCCTGTGCTTTAATTTGAGGCCCGCCTGGCCTTTGGGTTCTTCTTCTCACTCACCTCCCTACAGCCCTGGGCACTAACTCCTCAAGGACACCCGTCCTGGTTTGGTGGAGACCTGTTATTTATAAAGATGAATGAGCAAAATGGCAGGAGCTCTCTATTTTGTTCCCCCAAAGCTCTTCTTCCTTCCCTCACTCATTTATTTCACAAATGTTTATCGAGAGCCTGCTGTGGACCCTGAACTGGGGATATGGAAGTCAATTAGGCAGATCAGATCCCTGCCTTCATATAACATATCCCTGCAGGAGAGATCAGCAATAAACAAAGTAGTGTGATCTTTTTGGATTGTTGCAAGTGCCGCAAAGGACATACAGCAGGATAGTGGTATGAAGAGTGACTGGGATGGTCAGGGTGGTCAGGGAAGGCCTCTCTGAGGGGATGACATTGGTGTTGAGACCTGAACAACTTGCTAAGGTCCAAGGAAGAGCATCCTGGCCAAGGGAATCCAGGGCTCAGTCTGTGGGATGGGAATATGCTGGTTAGGCCAGTGGGTTGGAAGGAGGGCCAGGTCTGCTGGAATGGAGTGAAAGAGAGGCAGAGTCATAGGAGATGTGGCTGGATAGGTGGTAGCGGTCAGATGATAGACATCTACATCAGTGAGCAGGACCAACTTGTCCAATAGACACAGCAGCACAGGACCCGGGGTTAAATCCTCTTAGGGCCTGTGAAAATGTTTTGTTTTAAACATCAAAAGAGAAAAATATGACTATATAATAATGAATCCAGCATGAATTACGTTCTTTTTTATTCCTGCATAGTCATAAAATATAATTTTAATATATATATATTTTTTATGGAGGAAGGGGCCCATGAAGACAAACGTTCCTAGGGCCCACAAATGTCACGAGCGGAAGTGCTTTCTAATGCAACCAAGGCTGGTCTGAACCATCATGAACATGTTCATTCAAGTTATAGAGTTCCCTAAGATTTTTGCTGTTGATTCTTTGCAAGTCTCCTAAGCAGCTGGATATCTTGAAGCACATGTTCTGACAATGCAACTTCAGCCGCAGTAACAGCACCTATGTCTCTTTCTAACAAAGACTATTCAGGAACCACGGCAGTGAGAAGCAGCAAGCTCTATAAGCATCAGCTCCCAATAAACCACAGGACAACCTCTCCTTGCTTTGATGCTGAGAAGGAATATGGAATGCTACCTGTGATTTAACTGTTATTTAAAAAAGATGCTGTTAGCAACATTAGCATCAAATATACATAGTTTATATAGAAAGCAATCCTTGTGGCACTCACATGAGGGTCGCCAAGTAGGTATCATCACGATTAAATACATTTTACAAATGAGGAAACTAAAGCAAGAAACTCAGTCAGTAATTGGTGGAAACCAGACTCATGTTGAGATTGTTTGACTCCAAAACATACCCTGAACATTACAGGAATTTTATTATTAATGGAGTGAAAGATGGTGCCTGGCTCCTAGTAGATGGTCAGTAAAACTATAGTAAAAACTAAGAGAACACACTATTCACCTCTGAAAACATAAGTTAGAGGCTTATGTCATTCAACAGAAAAGGAGGGAAAAGGAGTGAGATAAAAAGAATTCACTAGGACTTATCTGAATTGTTTTAGACTTTCTGTTGGTGGGTGGCTGCGTATACTTGGTTTTCATGTGGAAAAGACTAAGGCAAGAGGCATGTGGTGAAAGACAAGTTTCTGGGATATTTGTACTTTCTTAAGATTAAACTCAATTTTTTTTCTTTGATTTTTATTTCCTTATTAAAACTTTTTCTCTTAGAACTTGGGGGAAAATGCACAGAAATAATGCATTAGAGAATAAGAAGTTGGATATGTCTGCAAACTTGCCTTGGTAATCTCACTGAACTGAAATTACCTAAATTTAAGTCAACTCAGCCAGAATTTATGGATTGCATACAACTATATTCTTAGTCTTGTGGGGGAGAGAAGTAGAAAACTGTCTGTAGAATGTGAGCTTCTTGGGATCTGTAGAATGTGAGATTTTGTGGTCTAATTTGCCTTTGTGCTTGTAAATCCCAGCATAGAGCTTGGGACGTGAGAGGCATGCTGTATGTGTATTTTTTGAATGCGTCTTAAAATAAAACAAGTATTTGAAACTTGCTGATAAATCTAAGCTCTAGACATTCAAAACAAAAGTTTGCAAGACACCCTCCTCCATTCATTGCTACTTAAATTACACCCTTTAGGTGCTTGATCACTTGGGTCTTGAACTCAGCCTTCTATGATTTTTCTCTTTTCCTGAGACCAAGGATACCTTTCCTTCTTTGGTAGTGAGTAGACAAGTGTGTAGACAGTGAAGGAACAGCTTTCTTTTTACAAAGATGAGAGGAGGGGCAAGCCTGGGTGGAGCTTGACTGTATTCTACAAGGAAAGACTAGAGTTGAGCAAATACCAAATTGGGCAAATTAATCTTAAGGTTCACTACTACAACTAGAGCAGAGATAACGACATCCTGAACAAGGTCTGCTGAGATGAGGCCACTGTGGCACAGCGATCGCATTCGTGAGTCATTTCCCCAGTTTGTGAGCTCAGAAATAGTTTCATCTCTGAAGGCTTTCTGGGACCTATTTAGGTTACTCCAACTCTCAAGAGGCTGTTGAATAAGCCAGAATGTTAATTTATCAATTTATGGTAGTGAATATTCCTTTTGAGTGCTCTCTGTCCACTAATCAGGACACCAGGGGAACAGAATTACTATTCAGATGAGTTCCATGAAAGAATAGAATCAGGGCAAAGCAAGGTGGATGTTCTCCAGGACATGCCATGTCGGCTGTGGTAAATCCCATGGACCATCCATGCCCAAGAGCAGAGTGTACCTCTTGAATGAGCAGAAAACATGTGCTCAACAATCCAGTGTTTCTCTCCTCTGCACAGTTCTGGAAACTTGTTCTTGTTCTTCTTAATGTGAACCTGATTTACCTCTCATTGGTAAATGGGAAGAATAATAACAGTACTGACCCCTTAGGGATGTTGTAAGGATTTGTGATTTAATATATATTAAGCACATAGAATAATGATGGGAACATACTAAACAGTCAATAAATGTTTAGCTATTATTGTTATTATTTATTACTTTTCCTGGACACTACACAATTTCCCTTCTGCTATGATAATCTTTTTGGAGACTTTCTCAATACAAGTGTTTAGGTTATAACTTTCCTAATTGTAATCTCATTCTGGACGTGCTTATCTCCCAGTGGCCACACTCTCACCACCCTGATTGTTTTGGGAGTCTCAAAATTCCTCAGCCACACATTTACTGCTCACTATTCACTTCTACCCATGGCTAATATCATCCATTTTGCTTTTTTTTTTTTTTTCTATTTGTGTTCTCAGGGAATAACTAGGTAAGTGTAAGTTCTAGAGCAGATGGCTTTGTCCTTTTAAATTGACATGTCCTAAATCCAATTTCCTTTTACTCCATATCTAGGAGAAAAATGCAGACCAAAACATCCTGAGAAAATTTGTATCATATTCATGTCTTGGTAGCAAGACTGGCTCAGGATTGTCTTCTAGAATAAAATGAACCAAACAGTTCTTGACCTGCCATCCCAGGCACCTACACTGCACCTACCTCTGGCCACTAAGCTTTGTCCTCCCCACTCTCTCGATCTTTAGCAAAATCTTGGTGTCTCTTGCCCAGGAACAGTGCTGCTCCCCAGAGCTGTGTCCCAGCTGGTCCCTGGAGATGCCGTCCCAGTCCCTCTCCCTCTAATACTTCCTACCCATCTCACACCAACCCACCTTGCCTACTCCTGCCTCTGCCTTGTCCTTCCCTCTCTGGTGATACTTGAATATGTATAGCAGCTATGGTATGCTGGCACTCTTTTCAGAGCAAATTGATACAAATCTGAGTAAATAAAATAACTTTCCCCTCTCAATGGACTCATTGGTGGCATGAAAAGTAGGAATGGGCAGGGCAAAGGGAACAAAGGATCTGGGCAGGGTGGTGAAGCAGTTTAGGATTTATCAGCATACAGATACTGTAATTTTGTGGTACTTTTCAAATCCCAAATGTATGGATGTAGCAATGATCAGGACTCAGGACAATTAGGAGATAGGAAAAAAAAAACCATCGAGGATGATTAATATTTTGCATATATTAATGATGTACAGATGAATACACAATCTGATATTGTGCTATGGAATTTCCAGTTTCAGAAACACAGAATCTGATTATTATTTCAACAGAACCTACAAAACCTACTGGTTAGTCTGATTTCACAGCATGATTTTATTATCAAATTATATGTATTAATAAATGATTAGATATGTTTGTTTTTCACTACTAAAGATAGCACTGTTGTCAGTTAATATAGTATGGGTGCTTTCTGTAAAAAAAATTTATTAGTTTTTTTTAAGTTAT
>JAQZBX010105267.1:0-10868 GCA_029593785.1 Cabassous unicinctus
GGGTTGGTCTTTATAAAGGGTATTTATTTAGGGTAGAAGCTTACAGTTACCAGGCCATAAAGCATAAGTTTCTTCCCTCACCAAAGTCCATTGCCACGTGCTGGAGCAAGACAGCTGCCGACATTTGCCAGGGTTCAGGCTTCTTGGGTTCCTCTCTTTGGGGCTCCATTTCTCTCCGGGCTCAACTCCTCTGTTTCCTCCACAAGGTCAGCTGTAGACTATGAGGCTCTCTAGGCTTTGCTTCTCTCCACAAGGCCAGCTGTAGACTCAGGCGAACGGCTCATGTCTTTCCCCGGGGCCTTCTCTCCTTCCTCATGACCAAGCTCTCTTACCTCCAAGACTCCAACATCAGAACTACTACAACTCTGTCCTTTGCCATGCCTTTTATATTTGATTCCCTACCCACTAAGGCTCAACACCCTACTGATGTGGCCCAGTCAATGCCCTAATCATAACTTAATCATGCCCAGATTAACAGACCAGTTTACAAGCATAATCCAATATGTATTTTTGGAATTCATAACTATATCAAACTGCCAAACTGCTACATGTGGTTATTTCTGGAAGGTAGAATTTCAAGTGGTAGAAGTTTAATTTTTAAAATTTTCTGTATTTTCTAATGAACAAATATTTGTATAATAAAAATATATAGAGAGCCAAAGCAAAATAATTTCTGGGATTTTCTTTCTATTAACCATCTCTATGACCTTGGGGCTGGGGGAAATTCCTCATCTGTAAACCTATTTCTTAATAGGTAGAATGAACTACATGATTTTTTCCATCCTTTCTAGCTTGAAGAGTTTGTGATTCTAAACCTTTACTCAACTATGTACTTAGGTACAATCTAGGTTTGTTTAAGAAAAAGGAAAGAAGGAAGGAAAGAAGGAAGGCGGGGAGGAAGCAAGGCACAAGAAATTGTTTTGTCTATTTTACACATTGTAGAAAACTATAATATCTTCCTAAAATGACATAATTCATTCAAGATCAAGGTTCTTTGCGCAATTATCTATTCACCGTCCTAATTGTCAAGGTGCTGTGAATTTATTCTAGCTTTTAAACTGTATGTCCATGAACTATCAGTAACTGAAGCAATAAGCACTCAGACGACTATAATGAACAAGGCATAGAAGGTCCCTGTTTCCAAAAAGCAGACATTCAAGACGGAGAATGCACTGTCTTAAGTAAGCAATTAAATACTACAATTAGATTGTTTCAAAAAAAATTAAACTAGAAGATTTGATAGCTAATAATGGAGAAAAGACTACTTTAGACCAGGGAAGGACTCTGAAGAAGACTAGAGGAAGATCAAAATTTGAGGGTAAAATCAAGAAATTTATCTAGGCATAAATTTAAGCTGCTTATTAAACCTCCAACAAGATCTCAAACAGGCAGTTGGACATAAAACTCTAGATCGCAAAGTAGAGGTCAGATTAGAGACAAAAATTTGAAAGTCAACAGAATATGGGTGGTACTTAAGAATGGTTAAGATGGACTGATTGCTAGACAATTCAAAATTTAATCTTACTATGTTTGCCTAGACTTGACCTATAGAATTGATAAGTGGGTGTTGCTTTAAGCTGCTAAGTTTGTAGTAATTTAATATAGCAGCAATAGAAAGCTAATATACCTGGTGTGAGGGTACTATGTAATTATTAGCTAATTATTTAGTATTGGGTATTTAGGTTGAATCTAAGTTTTGTTCATTTTATTTATGTTTGTTTTGAAGCATGAGACACTTCAATAAACAGCCTTGTACTTATATAGTTTTTCACTTGTCTATTTCTTGATATAAAGTTTTAGAAATGATATTGAGGGATCAAAGAGTTTTTAAAGGTTTTTGGTACATACTGTCAAATTGCTCTCAGAATTTCTTTACAATTTATATTACTCACCATTGTAACACTGGTTATTCTTTTTTTCTTTGTAATATTTGCTGATAAAATAGGCAAAATATTAATATTGCACTGTTTTGTTTTGTTTTTTTTTACCACTGGTGGATGTACAATATGTTTAAAAGTTTCACTTAGTGCCAATGCTCCAAGATGTGTTCATCAATTGTGACAAATGTACCATGCTAATGAAGGATATGTTGCTGATGTGGGAAAATGTGGGAGGGCTAGGGAGCGGGGCATCTGGGAATCTCCTATATTTTTTGTGTAACAGTTATGTAATCTAAGTTTCTTTTAAAAAATAAATTTAAAAAAAGTTTAGGGATTATAGGTAGTGAAGAGCTTTTTGTTATTTATTCAGCCTGATAAATTCTAGATCATCCAAGCAAATAATAAAAATGTTTTTTTAAAAAATATTGAGGCAATTCATATATACTCAAAATTTTGGAGAGAATAACTTAATATAATCAGTTTCAATTTCATAGAATGTATAGCTATCACTCCACAAAGATCTATTATTTGAGGTAAAGCTTTTGAAATTAGAGACAAAAGCAAGATATTTGGAAAGAAGTTAAGTACTAATTAAGCCTAGAGCATTTGCACATTTTCTTTATTAATTTTCAGTCAATTCAGATAATTAAAAAAAATAAAAATCCCATAATCATTACATGACTACATTATTCCCCAGGGTATACTTTATAATTTCTTTGTTGTGTGAGTGTGTGTGATATAAATATTAATTAATAATATTGATAATATAGTACATCCTTTAAAAATATGTAGATAAATTAACATTGGAAATAAGGCATTAAAGCATTTCACCTTAATAGAAGTTATGCCCATTTATTTTTCTAAAAATGACCCACATTTCATCTTTAAGTGTGGCACTTGTAAGATAATAAAAAACATGCCCATGACATTTCACCATATACCATCTTCTGTATGTAGATAAGTGTTTTACAATCCAGTGAGAGAGGAAAGGAAGGAGTCCAAGAAGGGCGTAAGAGTGGGGAGGGAAGAAAGATATATGGGCCTTTAAAATTAGATCAGTGGATATCTACCAGGATCTTTTCACTGTTATGTAAAATATAGGAGCATAAACATATTTGTTCACTGAAACATGGGTTGCTATTTTTTTTTTAAACCCCCCCTTTTAGGGAATCTTATTAAGAGATAAAATGAAAATAGGAAAGGCATTGTATTCTAGCAATTTTTGAAAGAAGAATCTAAAAGTTAAAATTATGGCACATAATGCAATGTTGTATTTTAGGCACTGTCATTTTGATAAAAAAAGGAATTAGACAACATTATAAATACTTATACATTTTGAGTGAGTGGTCATCACCGCATTATTTCTTTCATAGATAAGAACTTGTATTTGGTGCAATTGTGATTTGCATCGGTCACCCATAAAACCTTGATTTTGTTTTTAGATTTGTTTTCAGCTTCATAAACAAAAATGATCCCAAATTGAAATTTAAGGAGAAAGCTCCAAAGAAACCTTTTGATTATATCTAACAGAAAAGATAGCAGTGTAGCTATATAGCATTTGACTGTAAATTTTGGCTTCTCTTGACCTTCCTGACAGGTTTATGCTTGATATATTCAAATATGTAGCATTTTTATTAAAAATAAATTCACAAAACTTTTTAGGCATCTTTTTAAGGGACCTTAAAATTAATCTAAGAAGGCTCTTTAGTGAAAGGCAGTTGTTACAGAGGAAAAAGGTATTTGTTATTTGGATTTAGATCTTTAAAACTAGAATTGTTCTTATGAGATGAAAAATGTTTCATCACAACTAAGCTTACTTTAAAAAAAATATATTGTGAGATGAGATGGGGTATGTGTGGTGGGTACAGTCAAGGAAACACTTTACACCAAGGTAGGAAAATAATTTCTCTTTAATATTTTTTATCATTAAAAATATACATACACTCACATAGTTATGTGGAAAAAAATTAAATAATATAGTTGTGTATAAAATAAAAAGAACTGCCTCTACTCTCTCTTTACCTAAAGGTAATCACAGTTCACATTTGGGTATAGATCAACTAAGACCTTTTGCTACACATGTATAAATATTTACACGACACAAATACAATGATTTTTAAATGAAAAATACGATCAAGCTGAATATACTCTTTTTTATTTTATTTTTAAAGATGCTTTAGTTTACATAAAAGTTTCATCAAAAATATAGGGGATTCCCATGTACCCCACCCTCTCCACATCCCACAATTTTCCCCATTAACAACGTCTTTCATTAGTGTGGAACATTTGTTGCAATTGATGAACACATATTGAAGCATTGCCACTAACCATGGTTTACGTTGTGGTCTATTCTTCACACCACACAGTTTTATAGGTTTTGACAAAATGTAAAATGGCCTGTATCTGTCATTGCAATGTCAGGCAGAACAATTCCAGTGTCCCAAAAATATCCCTTGTTAACACCCATTCTTCCCTTTCCCTCCCCTCAGAACCTCTGGTGAGCACTGCCTTTATATCAATGTTACAAGTTCTTCCATTGCTAGAATAATAAGTGTACTTTAGTCCATAGTTGCATTCCCTTATGTTGTTCATTCCTCAATCTTGAGGATTTTGGGATGATGATGCCCACTCTGCTTCCAATTGAGAGGGGGCTTAGATCCCATGGGTCAGATGGATGGAACTGTTTTGCTTGCAGTTGCAGGTAGTCTGTTTTTTGGGATGGGTGTTGTCATCATCATCCTTTTGTTAATTGTCTTGGGTGAGTCCAATGAACTGGAGATAGGTGTTGGCTGCAACTCTGCTGAGATTCAGGGCTCAACTGGCATATGAACAGCCAGAAGATTTAAATCTCTGGGATACATATTTAATGGCTACAGTGCTAATTATAGGTTCAAATAAAAAGGACAAAAAGGTCATATGTAAGGCAATTATAAATGAGTTTAAGTCTGATACATTGGAGGGATAGGTTATCATATATTCCAAGGTAAGGCCCACTGACAGGGTGCTGAATTCCTGGGATGTCTGCCCTGCTTATAATGTCTAGATGTCTCTAGAGCCCCCAGGAACCCCATGTTTGAGGCTCTATTTACTGTGGAGGTCAGTGAGATCTTCCTAAGAAGTGCATAAGCGTAACCTCTAGAATTACCTCCTGATTTCACTTTGAAATCTCTTAGCCATAAAAACTCATTTATCTTTAATAATTCACCTTTTTGTTCAAGGCCATTTTCCCAATGCATTGCTAGTCAGCATTTGGTAATAATCCCTCAGTGCCAGGGAAGCTCATCCCTGGGAGTCATGTTCCATGCTGGGGGGAAGGTAGTGAGTTTGTATGCTGAGTTTGGTTTAGAGAGAAGCCACATTAGAGTAACAAGGAGGCTTTCAGGAGGTAACTCTTAGGCAGTATATAATACTGGGCTAAGTTTCAATTTCACAAGAATGAGGTTCATAAGTACAAGCATCAATATCAAGGGCCTGGCATATTGGTCTGTCCTACTTTGCTAGGCATTGCCCATGTTCTCTAGGGATTCTTGCCACTCTATTAGAGAATGTAGCAGGACTCCCCAGGATGGGAATTCAATATTCTTTTGAATTTTGAGACAATACCTCATGACCACTTGAATACATTTATATTCCATAGAAGCTTGTGCCCGGTGCACTCCTGCCCACACATTCCCCCACCACTGACACACTGCACCACTGACACACTGATTCTCCCTTACCAGAGTTGTGATCCTTCTGTAATCCAAAACCTCAAAAACAAAGCCAAATGAAAAAATAAATAAAAATAATAAAAATACAATACACAAAATATATATTAAAAAATAAAAAAAATTTGCATTGTGTATTTCTTTCCAATAACATCTGTTATTTTTTTATGTACAGTTACAATTTCTTCTGTATGTTACCCCAGTGTCTTATTTTTTTCACTTTATTTTCAAAGAAGTTTAGGTAACAGAAAAGAAAATATAGAAAATATGGGGCATTCCCATATATCCCACACCCTCCCCCTCTCATTTTTATCACTTTTATTAATAACATCTTATATGGGTATGGTGCATTTGTTACAATTGATGAACAAATATTGAAGCATTGCCACTAACCATGGTCAATGGTTTACATTATGGTTCACATTCTGTACCATAAACTTTTATAAGTTCTAACAAAATGCATAATGGCCTGTGTCTATCACTGGAAAATCATGCAGAACAATTCCAACACTCTAAAAGTGCCCCAGGCTCCATCCATTCTTCCCTCCCTCTCCCCTTGGAACCCATGATAAACACTAGGCTGTAATTTTTGAAGAATAAGGTTCATAAGTACATGCTTTAATATTGAGGGCTTGACATATTAGTTTATCTTCTTTTGGTAGGCACTGACTATGTTCTCGAGAGACTCTTGATTCTCTATTTGAGAACTCGGCAGGACTCTCCAGGATGGAATTTAATATTTTCTTGTTTATTGTGTGGGTCTCCACCCACTGAGATAACACTCTATGATGAGATGAACACTTTCATATTTCATAGAAGCATACCCCAGGTGTGCCCCTTCCCACATATCTGTCCCTACCCCTGCACCAATAACCCTCCCCTGCTGTTTTTTAAAAAATAACATTTCCGACATTGTAGTTTTAACCATAGACTTACAAGTCCCCAGAGTTCACCTGTTCCTTCCTTCAGCCCTCCTCCCAGTTCCATGGATAGTCCAAATCAAACCCCCACCCCACCCTGCTTACCCTCACATTCCAGTACCATCAACCCCACTCGCATTCCTGCACCACTATCATCCCCATCCACTTATCATAAGTTTTGCCCATACTGAGTTTCAGCTCACCACACTCTACTCCCTTTCTGTCTCCTGATAACATATCTTCCAGGCTCTTGCTTTGTGAGTCTGCTCAATTTGCTTAGGTCATATCAGTTAGGTCATGTGATATTTGCCCTTTAGTGACTGGCTTGCTTCACTCAACATAAGGTCTTCAAGATTCATCCATGTTGTCCTGTGTGTCAATACTTCATTCCTTCCTATAGCTGAGTGATATTCCATTGTATGTGTATACCACAATTTGCCTATCCATTCATCTGTTGATGGACTCTTGGGGTGCTTCCAACTTTTGGCAATAGGGAATAATGCCACTATGAACATTGGTGTGCATATATCTGTTCATGTCCCTGCTTTCAATTCTTCTGGGTATACACCCAGAAGTGGGATTGCTGGATCATATGGCAGTTTTATAGTTAGGTTCCTGAGGAACCACAAAACTGTCCTCCACAATGGCTGCACCATTCTACATTCCCACCAGCTGTGGATGAGGGTTCCCTTTCCTCCACATCCTTTCCAACACTTGTAGTTCTCTGTTTTTTAAATTCATTTAATCCATTGGTAGTTTTGATTTGTATGTCCCTAATAGCTAGTGATGTTGAGCAGCTTTTCATGTGCTTTTTAGCCTTTTGTATTTCCTCTTTGGAAAAGTGTCTATTCAAATCTCTTGCCCATTTTTTAAGTGGGTTGTTTGTCTTTTTATTTTGGAGATGTAGGATTTCTTTTTATATTTGGATATTAGGCCCTTATTGGATAAATGTTTACCAAATATTTTCTCCCATTGAGCTGACTGCCTTTTCATTTTCTTGACCAACTCATTTGAAGCACAGGTTTGTTTTTTTTTTAATTTTGAGGAGGTCTCGTTTATCTATTTTTTCTTTCATTGCTTGCACTTTAGGTGTAAATCTTATGAAACCGTTTCCTATTTCAAAATCTCATAGATGCTTCCCTACGTTTTCTTCTAGGAGCTTCATGGTCTTGGCTCTTATATTTAGATCTTTGATCTACCTTGAGTTAAATTTTGTATCAGGCATGAGATAGTGATCCTCTCTCATTCTTTTGGCTATAGATATTCAGTTCTCCCAGCACCATTTGTTGAAGAGGCCATTCTGTCCCAGTTAAGTGGGCTTGGTGGCCTTGTTGAATATCAGTTGACTGTATATGTGAGGCTGTATATCAGAACTATCAATTCAGTTCCATTGGTCAGTATGTTTATCCTTGTGCCGATGCCATGCAGTTTTGACCACTGTAGCTTTGAAGTATCCTTTAAAGTCAGTTAGTGTGATACCTCCAATTTTGTTTTTCTTTTTCAATATGCTTTTGGCTATTTGGGGTCCCTTGCCCTTCCAAATAAATTTCATAATTAGCTTCTCCAATTCATTAAAAAATGCTGCTGTAATTTTTATTGGGATTGCATTAAATTTGTAAATCAATTTGAGTAGGACAGATATCTTAATGATGCTTAATCTTCCAAACCATGAACAGGGAATATTCTTCCATTTTTTAAGGTCTTCTTTGATTTCCTTTAACAATGTTGTGTAGTTTTCTGTATGTAAGTCCTTTGCAACTTTAGTTAAGTTTATTACTAGGTATTTGATTCTTTTAGTTGCTATTGTAAATGGATTTTTTTCTTGATTTCTTCCTCAGATTGCTCATCATTGGTGTTCAGAAATCCTACTGATTTTTGAGTGTTGATCTTATATTCTGCCACTTTACTGAACTTGTTTATCAGCTCTAGAATTTTTTAAAGATTTTTCAGGGCTTCCTCTGTAGGATCCTGTCATCTGCAAATAGTGAAATTTTTACTTCCTCCTTTCCAATTTGGATGCCTTTTATATCTTTTTCTTGCCTAAGTGCTCGAGCAAGTACTTCTAACAAAATGTAAAATAACAGTGCTAACAGTGGGCATCCTTGTCTTTTTCCAGATTTTAGAGGGAAAGCCTTTAGCATTTCACCATTGAATATGATGTTAGTTGTGGGTTTTTTGTACATATCCTTTATCATTTTGAGGAAATTTCCTTCTAGTCTTATCTTTTGAAGTGTTTTTATCAAGAAAGGATGCTGTATTTTGTCAAATGTTTTTCTGCATCAATAGAAATGATCATGTGATTTTTTCTTTCTATCTGTTAATATAGTGTATTACATTGATTGATATTGTCATGTTGAACCATCCTTGCATACCAGGGATGAAACCCCCTCGATCATGGTATATAATTCATTTGATGTGTTGTTCAATATGATTAGCAAGCATTTTGTTTAGGATTTTAGCATCCAGTTTCATTAGAGACATTGGTCTGTAGTTTTCTTTCTTGTGGCATCTTTATGTGGCTTTGGTATTAAGGTGATGTTGGCAAGACAGAATGTTAGACAATTTTCCTTCTACTTCTATTTTTTGGAAGAGTTTAAGCAGAATTTGTGTTAGTTATTTCTAGAATGTTTTGTAGCATTCACCTGTGAAGCCATCTGGTCCTGGGCTCTTCTTAGTTGGGAGGTTTTTGATGACTAATTCAATCTTGTTACTTGTGATTGAGTTCATCAATTTCTTCTTTCATCAATGTAGGCTGCTTGTGTGTTTCTAAAATTTAGGACATTCACTTTTAACATTTTAGAAAGTACTGCTAAGTTGACCCCACAAAAGGTTCTATTAGTTTTCACTCTTCTTAGTGGTGTATGACAGTCTTTCACCCTAAATCTTAGCCACCTATATATTTTCAATCTTTAAAATTTTGTTAATTTGATTAGTGTAAAATGATATTTCATTGGTTGTGTTTGTTATTTCCCTGATCCTTAGACAGCTTGGCCATCTTTTAATATATGTATTAATCATTTGTAGTCTTTCATCTCTGAATTGCCTATTTGTATACTCTGCCCCTTTTCCTATTAAGTTGTCTTTCTTTTTTCTTTTTCTCTTTCTCCTCCTCCTTCTCTCCTCTTTCTTATTAATTTCTTTTTCAGAGACTCTTTGCATATTATGGACATTACCTTTTTTTTTTTCATTGCAAAATTTTCTCCTGTCTTATCATTGTCTTTTAACTCTGTTTAATGACATTTTCACTTTATGGATCTTTTAGAATGTAGTTATATATATTGTAGGGGCTGTTTTTTTTCTGCACCTGACCTTTATTTATTGCTTAGGAAGGCAATTTCCCACTTAAGGTTAGCAAAACATTCCTTTCTCTTTTATTCTGGTGTATTTATAGTACTGTCTGATTGATGGTGTGAGATAGGGAAAAGATTATATAGTTCTCATATGGAGAACCAATTGTCTCAACATCTTCATTATATAGTTTATCCTTTCTCCACTGATTTGAAGTGTCACCTTTATTGTACACTAAACTTTTACATATAATTTGGTCTGTTCCTGAATGCTGTTTTCAGTTTCAATGATCAATTTGTCTGTTCCTGGGTAACATTACTCTATTAAATGACTCTTCCTAGCTAAACCAGGAAATTTCTAGCAAAAGAAGTCCTGGTGATCACTATAGAGGCTTGTTTTCAGAGACTTTCCTTAACTACCTTATTTCTCTCTCTCAAAATTTTGTAAACATGAAGCCAGAGTCCTGGGGTTGCTCTTAAATATATAAATGCACTTTAATTATAATTTTAGGACAAAGAAACCAATGGAAATCTGTGGGTATTGCAAAAGATCATTCAGGAATCAGAGATGCTGTGGAAATTGTTTCTACCAATTCAACAACAAACAACATAGGAAAGCCTTTTTTCATATACCTCATCCCCAGTTTTTGGCATTTTAATTGAATCATGTTTTCTCACTTGGTCAGAATGCTGATGCTTTACTATTCTATAGAAAGCAAAATTATTCCACACATTGCAGTATACCAGGATTATTATCTACCAGTCAATCATGGAGCATTCAAAGAATGCAAAATTAAAGTATATACTGACCAAGGTTAAACAAGAGTAAAATTCTTTATTGTTGGTCAAGTACTCCATTCATGAATTCCCTTTGAGCTGGAGATCTTCAGAAATTATGTTCATAATCACTTTAGCTGTTTTCTCTCATTTTGTAAGATGCATCAGGGAGGGTCCTGAGACTGAAGGATTTTCTTAAAAATTTTTTTATTGACATGATAAATTAGATTACCTACTATCAGTCAAAAGTATCATTGAATATACTTTGCTTAGATAAATGAGCTGTTTTGAATAGTA
>JAQZBX010105268.1:0-10868 GCA_029593785.1 Cabassous unicinctus
TGCATAGACTCGCACCAGCTCCAAAGAGGAGCCGCAAGCCGGGAGGTGCAGGAGACTGGCCCAGTGTTGTACGCAGAGAAGAGGGCGCCAGAAAGGAAGTTGAAGAAGGAGCAGAAGAAGAAAGAGAAGGAGCGCCTGCCAGAGGCAGGCCTCTGTGCAGCCCAGAGCGTGCCCTCGAATCTCTTGAAGCCAGGCGGGGCGCAGCTGGCCCTGGACTACCTCTGCAGCTGGGCCCCAAAGCACAAGAACTGGAAGTTCCAGAAGACCTGGCAGATGTGGCTCCTGGCTGCAACTGTATGACAGCGACAAGGTCCCCAACGAGCAGTTCTCCACCCTGCTGGCCTACCTGGAAGGGCTGCAGAGTGGGACCCATGAGCTGACCATGCAGAAGGCAGAGCTGGACAGGGCTGGGGCCAGCAGCCAGGACGTGCCCTTGGTGGAGAAGGAGCAGCGCGTGCGCAGGTGCTGCAGGTGCTCTCCTAGTGGGTGGTGGGCAGGCGAGGGGAGGGTTCTGGGACCCCTGGGTGTAGACTGGCCGCCGCCCAGCAGTGCGGGCCGTGGACACCAAGGGGCTGCAGGGCCAGGCTTAGGGTTTCCAGTTCCTTTCAAGACTCTGGAGCCTTCTTTGGCTGGAGATTCTTTTCATAGAGGACAAAACGTTTGGATCTTCCTTTGCATGTGTCTGGAGGGCTCCTTTAACCAGTCTGATCTGCGACAGATAGGGACACTGGAGACCTTTTGTATTTTTATACCTTGGAGCAGGATAACTCTGGAATAAACTCGACACCGAGATCCTTGCCTGAGAATGTCCCTCAAGGCCCCAAAGAAATCATGCACTGGGGAAAATGCCTATTTTTCTACAAAGGGATGTTTTTCAGGAACTTACCCAGAGCCAGCTTCTCCTGCTAGCTGTCACCCAAATGTTGGGGTGTGGTGGGTGTCCTGGGGGCACTCTGAGACTGACTGCAGTTTCAATAAACACGCTGCTTGCCGGGCACCACCACCAAAAAAAAAAAAAAAGAAATAATATAAAGGATGTTTTCAGCCCACAATGGAATTTAACTAGAAATCAATAATAGAAAGATAGCTGGAAAATCCCTCAAATATTTATAAATTAATGCAACTCTAAATAATTCATGTGTTGAAGAAGTTCAAGAGAAATTAAAAAATATTTTGAACTAAATGAAACTGAAAATGCAAACTTATTAAAACATGTAGGATAAAGTGAAAAAAGTGCTTAGAGAAAAATTTATAGTATTAAATACATATATTAGAAAAATGTAAAATCAATAACCTAAGCTTCTACTCTTGGAAACCGGAGAAAGAGGAGAAATTTTGCCTGGAGCAAGCAGAGGAAAATAAATAATAAAAATTAAAGCAGAAAACAATGAAATTGAAAACAGGAAAAACAGAGAAAATCAAAGAAACCAAAAGCTGGTTTTTTAAAAAGATCAATAAAGTGGATAAAACTCTAGCCAAGCCAACCACAACCACCTCCAACAAAAGTTAATTAATTAATTAATTAATAGAGAGAAAGAGAAAAAAACACAAATTACCTATATCAGAAATGAGAATGGGGCCACCTCTATTTGACCCAATGGACATTAAAAACATAATAGAGGAATATTACCAAAAAACTCTATACCCATAAATTTGATAACTGAGATGGAAGCGACCAATTGCTGGAAAGACACAAGCTACCAAAACACTCTAGGAGAAACAGATCATCAGAACCAGTCTATATTTATTAATGAAATTGACTTAGTAATTAATCAGCCTCCAAAAGGAAAGCATCTGGCCCAGATGGTTTCACTAGTGAATTCTACCAAACATTTAAGGAAGAAGTGATCCAGATTTTCTACACT
This sequence comes from Cabassous unicinctus, assembly GCA_029593785.1. Taxonomy (NCBI): domain Eukaryota; kingdom Metazoa; phylum Chordata; class Mammalia; order Cingulata; family Chlamyphoridae; genus Cabassous; species Cabassous unicinctus. The sequence continues at coordinate 1,866 of JAQZBX010105268.1, forward strand.
CTCTTCCAGAAAATAGAAGCAGAGGGAATATTTTCTGACTGGTTTTATGAGGCTAGCATTTCCCTAATACAAAAATCAGATAAAGACTTTACAAGAAAGGGAAGCTACAGATCAATACTTTTCATGAACAAAGACGCAAAATCCTAAACAAAATGCTAGCAAATCAAATAAAAAATGTGTAAAAAGAATTATACGCCATGATCAAGTGGGATTTATTTCATATTCATATAAGATACTGATCTGTAGCTTTCTTGTGACATCTTTCTCTGACTTTGCTATCAGGATAATACTAATCTCATAAAATGAATTGGGACGTGTTCCCTCTTCTATTTCTTGGAAGAGTTTGTAAAGAGTTGGTGTTAATTCTTTAAATGTTTGGTAGAATTAAAGTGGCAAAGCCATCTGTGCCTGCAATTTTCTTTTATTTAATTACTAATTCACTCTCTTCATGCTATAGTCTATTCAGGTTGTATGTTTCTTCTTGAGGTGGTTGTTTGTGTTTTTCTAGGAATTTGTCCATTTCATCTAAGATATCTAATTTGTGGGTATACGGTCATTCATAGTATTCCTTTATAATCCTTCATACTTCTGATTTTAATAATTTGACTCTCTTTTAATCTGTCTAAAGATTTGTCAGTATTGTTCATCTTTTCAAAGAACCAGCTTTTTGTTGTTAACATTTCTATTGTTTTTCTATTCTCTATTTCATTAATTTCCACTCTAATTTTTATTTCCTTCCTTCTGCTAGCTTTAAGTTTAGTTTGCTTTCTTTTTCTGGTATCTTAAGGTGAAAGGATAGGGGTTGTTGATTTTAGATGGTTCTCCTTTCTTAGTATAGGCATTTACAGCTAAAGTCTCCCTCTAAGCATTGTTTTAGCTGCATCTCGTAAGTTTTGGTATGTTGTGTCTTCACTTTCATTCATCTAATTATTTTCTGATTTCCCTTTTGATTTATTCTTTGACCTATTGGTTATTTAGGAGTGTGTTGCTTAATGTCCTTGTATTTGTGAGTTTCCTAAATTTTTTGCTGCTATTAATTTCTAATTTCATTCCATTGTGGCCATAGAGTATATTTTGTATTATTTCCATCCTTTTAAATTTATTGAGGTTTGCTCTACATTCTAGTATATGGGCAATCCTGGAGAATGTTCCATGTTCATTTGAAAAGAATGTATAGTCTGCTGTTGGGTGGAGTGTTCTGTGGATGTCTGTTAGGTCTGATTGCTTCGTAGTGTTGTTCAAGTTATCTGTTTCCTTGCTGATCTTCTGTCCAGTTGTTCTATTCATTATTAAAGTGAGGTATTGAAGTCTCTATTGTTAAACTGGCTATTTCTCTCTCCATTCTTGTCGGTTTTTGCTTCATTTACTTTGGTGCTCTCTTATTAGGTGCATATATCTTCCTGATTGATTGGCCTTTTATCATTATAAAATGGCCCTCTTTGTCTCTAATAATATTTTTTTGGTCTTAAAATCTATTTTGCCTGAAAATAGTATAGCCACTTGTGGCAGTTTGATATTATTGATGAATTCCAAAAGAAATACTGATTATGTTTGTAAACTGGTCTTCCTCTGGGCCAGTGATATATTAGATTTTATTGGATTCAGAGGTTTCACTCTCACTTGAAATAATAATTAAGGCTTTTATTGGGCCACATCAGTAGGAGTTGAGTCCCCACCCCCTTGGTGTGTGGGGACTCACAGAAAACCACACTGCAGAGAACGGAGGTTGGAGTTTTGAGCTGGAGCCCTGGGAAGTAAACACACAGAAAAGCAGATGCATGAGGAAAAAGAGAAGGCTCCATTGGACACAGCAGAGGCCCTGGGAAGAGTGACCAGCTGTTTGACTGATAGTCTACAGCTGATCTTGTGGAAAGAACAGAGCAGCTGAGCCCAGAGAAGAACGAGCCTCATGAAAGAGACAAGACTTATCCCAGCCTACAGCTGATATTGGAAGAAGCTGGGACCATGGAACCAAGAGAGGAAGAGGGAGCCTGAACCCTTGCAGACATGGGCAGCCATCTTGCTCCAACACGTGGCAACAGACTTTGGTGAGGGAAGTAACTTACACTTTATGGCCTGGTAACTGTAAGCTTCCACCCCAAATAAATACCCTTTATAAAAGCCAACAGATTTCTGGTACTTTGCATCAGCACCCTTTGGCTGACTAATACACCACTTTAACTTTCTTGTGGTTTCTGTTTGCATGGTACATCTTTTTCCATCCTTTTGGTTTCAATCTATTTGTATCTTTGAGTCTAAAATATGTCCTCTTTGGACAGCATATAGTTGGATCATGTTTTAATATCCAGTCTGACAATCTCTATCTTTTGATTGGATTGTTTAATACATTTACATGTAATGCAGTTACTAATGTCACTGGATTTATGTCTGCCATTTTACTTTTTGTTTCTATATCCTCATGTCTTTTTTGTTCTTCTTTTCCTCTTTTACTGCTTTCTTTTGCATTAAGTGAATAGTTTCCAATTAGCATTTTAATTTCTTTACTGCTTTCTTCCTTATTTTTTAGGGATTTTTTTAGTGGTTGCTCTACAGTTTACTATATACATCTTATTTTTTCAGAATAAGCTTCAGATCTATAACAGCTTAATTTTAGTAATATGGAGAAACATTACTCCTGTTAAGTTCTATTCCCTTTCCCCCTTTTTTTGGTATTACTGTTATACATATTGCATCTGTTAATGTAACTATTGTAAGGTTTCTAACTCAATTTCCATGGCAAAAAGGAAACCCAGAATTTTGAGGTAGAAATAATTGAGTTATGTAAGAAACTGGAAAGTAGATTAAACTTGATGAGGTGGGTAATGAAGGATACTGACAAATATTATAGTGAAAAGAAGGTAGGCTTGAAGGTCAAGTGCTCAGGCTTTATAGGCAGGAAGACTCGAGTTCAAATTCAGGCGTAACCATTATGAGTTCTATAACCAACCCTGAACAAAACTCTGAGGCTCAGATTCTTTTTCTTTTGAATGAATGGGGATAATGATACAACCTGCCTCATAGGGTTCTTGTGATGTTTGAATGACATAATGCACAAAAGCACTGGGAAGAGCCCCTGGCACATAATTCTGTGCCAATTAGTATTGTCCTTATTGATAGAAAAATAAGTCTGCCAGCCAAATGTAAGAGAAATTAGCCTAAGGACAAAGTGTCATCAATAGATAAAATGGAGTTCTTGTAGAGGTATGAGGCTGCAGAGGAGAGGGATTAAGACTCTGGGTCTTATACTTAGACCTCAAATGTCTTACTATAATTACCTAATTTCTCTGAGACTAACTTCCTACATCTTAGGATATGATAATCATGTGTGCTTCAAATACTTGTTGAGATAAAGCATGTGAAATGCTTAGAGTGCCTGGTGCTTAGTAAGTGCTCCTTCAAAGGGATCAATTATCATTAATAGAACCAGTAATCCAGGTGAAGGGAGCTAAGAACTTTTGCCTAGAATAGTATAATGGAGGCAAAATCATACAACCAACAAGTAAGCTCAAGGGTGGGCAGTCGCAGCCCTTAGTTTACATTTAGATGAGCCCTGTGCCTCTTGGAGCTCTTGGGGAATGCTACCTCCTAACCCCAGGAGAGCCCCCAAAGCATGAAGGCTGAGGTGATGGCCCTGGTTTTCCCCAAGATACAGCTGATGCCTGGGTCCTGAGCAGGGCACAGGTCTATAATTGCCATTTGAAGATTGGGAAAGGCTTTGCAGGTGAGATAAGAATAATTTATAATTAGCACATTTCTTGTTTCGCAGCATTATTTGCATACAAAGTGGATTTTATAATTGCTTAGAAATTATTTGTTGACCTTTCTCCTCTAATATGCTAAACATTTTCCTTGTTTATACAATAATTTTCTCTACAAACTCTTCTTTTAATCTTGCTTGGGGAAACAGCAAATTGTACTACAAAAATTGGCAAATCCCTATTCAAGAGACACAAATAAACAAATGTTAGCATTTTGTGTTGAGACTGACAGGGGCACAGGTTTCCAAACGCTGTTTTAGACTCCTGAAGCAGGTGTTATGTTTTCCCAGTCCCTATCCTAGGCTGAATGAAACAGAACCTCTGGATGGGTCCAAGAGTCTGCATTTTAACCAGAGGCCCTGGATTATTATTATAAGCAGTTGAGTTTGGCAATCACCATTTCAAGTCACTCCCTTTGGCATTTCTGCCACTGAATCAATGACCAAGTCGGTTACCTGGTCCAACTCCTGTGATTCATGGTAGAGATGGACTGTAGGACAGATGGGCTGTGGCAGTGGCATGAAGTTCACTGGAATCCAAATTCCCAGTGCCCAGACCAGTGAGAACCAGAAACCTTCCTGCCAATTCCATGACACAAAGGAAATGTACCCTGACAGCCTAATATGTGTGAAGCACCTATTAAGAATTGGGCACATTCACAAAATCTAGGGAACACTTAATCTACACAACTAAAAATGAAGGGGTTTTTATTATTCAAATTTTACAGATGAGAAAACTAAGATTCAGAGGCAGAAAATAATTTGCTCAAGTTCTCATAGCTAAGAATTACAGCACCAGGATTATAACCCAGCTCCATTATCTTCTACTCTGAGTGACCCTTTAAAAACATTTCCCTTACTTCAGGTAGGCATTTTGGCTTTCACTGGCATATTACAGAGAGAGAGAATACCCTTTCTTTGATGAGGAGCTTAGAGATGAGTGGGGAGAATTGGCCTCCTGTGAGCTTCCTTCCCCTTGGTTTATGTCTCTCTAAGGTACATTCTATACTTATTTCTGTCTCATCCTAATCCTCTCTCCCAATATACCAAACTCCTCAAAAGAAGGGACTATGCCCTTTTTGGAATCATCCTCATTCCAGGTTCCCTCTGTTAGCCCACCCTTGGTGCTTGACCCATAGTCTCACTCACACTTTGTATTCAGTAAGGATGTGTGACAGATAAATAGCTTGGAAGCATATGGCTTAGAGATGTCTAAAACAGAGAGAAGTGTTCAAGTAAGGTTTCTTTTGAACTGTCAAGCTTTCCGGGAACCCCTGAAGAATAGAATGTCCAAGTGGAAATTTTAAAATGTACAAATCTACTTATACAATTACTTTAGAATACTTGCATAGTGAGGCAATTTCTAAGTTATGTCCAAAAAGAAAGGGCATGCATTTTAGTACTCAATTAAATGACATATCCTCATCCTCAAGCCCAGATCTGGCTGTTTCTTGGGAACTCATCCAGGGCCTTCCTTTGTATCTACAAATCAGACCCCTTCAGGGGGAAATTCCAGGATTTTATCCAAATATGTTTGACCTTCCTTCTCAGCTCTGAGACTGGGAATACTCTACCCTATGGTATGAGAGCTGGGAGCCTCAAGTATACACATAGAATCTACCAACTACTGGGAAATTTAAAAGATGTTTGAGGGTTGACCAAGAAAGCAGATGAAGATGCTATAGGGTGCTGTTCCACCACAGAATCTTTGAACAACCAGCAAAAACTGACAGAGACACCCTCCTCTGACCTCTGGAAAACAGTTAAAGGGTGGCACTGCATGGTGGTTTGGAACTGTATGTGCCCCAGAAAATCATGTTCTTAAAGCTAATCCAATCCTGTGGGCACAAACCTATTGTAAGTAGTGCCTTTTGATTAGGTTATTTTAGTTAAGGTGTGGCCCAGGGTGGGTCTTAATCCCATACTGGAGTCCTTTATAAGAGAATTCAGATAAAGAGAGAGAGAAAGCCATGAAAGCCAGAAGCTGAAAGCAGAAACCTGGAAGTGAAGGGAAAAACCAGCAGATGCCACCATGTGCCTTGCCATGTGACAGAGGAGTCCAGGATCACTGGCAGGCAGTCTTTGGGGGAGAACGTATTACCTGATGATACCTTGATTTGGACATTTTTCTCAGCCTCGAAACTGTAAGCTTGTAAGCCAATGAATTCCCACTGTTAAAAGCTAACCCATTTTATGGTATCTGCTTTTGGCAGCCCAGTAAACTAAAACACATTCAATGAGTGTCAAATCAAGAAAATGAAGCTTTAAAAATATGGTAGAAGAAGCTTCTGATGCCCTTGTTGGCCCCTCCCCTATACCCATTCCAGTGCAGTGTGGAGCCAGCCTTTGCTCCCATTGTGAGTCCCTGGCCATGTTCCAGGGGGAGTGCATACTGAGGTGCCTGGATATTGGTTCCAGTCTATCAGGTGGCAACCTGAAAACCTAAACCAAGAAACTCTTCTCTGGCTCACCTTCCCAGAAATTGCCTTGCAGGTAGAAGAAGCTTGTAGACAGCTAAAGCAGAGTAAGATACAATTAAGTCAAATTGTCCTGTGGCAAAGGATGTCCTGCTTTAAGACAAAAAACAGAGTGCCTGGGATGGGGAGAAAATCTATTTCATGGGAGATAAAGGGGAAAAGGGGTCATTCAAATTCCTGTAAACAGGGAAATTCCAAAGGTCATTAGCAAGTACAAGCCCAGGACAAGACATAGGCTCAGAAAAGAAGCGAGGACCCAGAGCTTTGCTTTTGCCTCAGTCTGATTTTCCTGATAGGATGGCTGAACTCTGAAGGAGAGCACCAGCCAATGCAGAGGCAATTTGAAAAGACAGTGAAAGAAGATTTTTATATATTTTTTGTTTGTTTTTGTTAGTTCCTGGAACTCAAGGAAATCCTTGTCATATTACCATCTGAATAGAAACTTAAGGAACAGGCAGCAGGGACTAAATCACAGAGTTAACACTTTAAAATATTAATATGTACAATGTGCAACAAAAGATTACAAGACAACATAAAAAAAACAGGAAGTGATGACCCATCCGAAGGAACAAGATAAAAATCCAGATACCACCAATGAAGAAGACCATACTTTGTATATACCAGACAAAGACTTAAAAAAAAAAAAAAAGATTCCAATATGTTCAAGGAGATAGAGGAAAACACAGAGAAAGAACTGAAGGCTATCAGGAATACAATGAATTAACAATATGAGAAATCCAATAAAGAGATAGAAATTTTAAAAAACAGTCAAACAGAAATACTGGGGTTGAAGACCACAATAACTTAAATGAAAAGATCCCTAGAGTATTTCAAAAGCAGATTGGATCTGGCAGAAGAAAGAATCAGTGAACTCAAAGACAAATTGAAATACGCAGGGTGAAGAAAAAAAAGAAAAAATGAAGACCAACAGAGTGTAACCGACCTGTGGGACACCAGCAAGTATACTAAAACACACATTATGGGAATCCTAGAAGAAGAAGAAAGAGAGAAAGGGGCAGAAGGAACATTCAAATAAATAATGGCAGAAAATGTCCAAAATTTCACAAGAGACATGAATATACACTATCAAGAATCCTAATGAGCCCCAAACAAGATAAATTTGAAGTGAACCATTCCCAAACACATAGTAGTCAAACTTTTGAGTGTCAAAGACAAGGAGACAGTTCTAAAAGCTGCAAGAGAAAATCAGTGTGTTATGTACAAGGATGTTACAATAAAAATTAAGTGCTGATTTCTCATTAGAAACCATGGAGGCAAGAAGGCAGTGGGACAAAATATTTAAACTGTTAAAAGAATACAATTGCTGACTTCAAATTTTATAGGCAGTAAGAATATCTTTCAAAAATGAGAAAGAAATTAAGAATTCTTAGATAAACAAAAGCAGATAGAGTTGATCACTAGTAGACTTGCTTTATAAGACATGCTAAAGGAAGTTCTTCAGACTGAAAGGAAAGGACACTAGAAAGTGAATTGAAGCAGCATAAAGAAATAAAGACCTCCAGTAAAGGTATCCATATAGGTAATTATAAATGCTGATTATTATTGTATTGTGTTTTTGGTATGTAACACCACTGTTTACTTCCTTATGGGTCTTAAAATTCATAAAAATTAAATGATAAATCCTTGGTTTGGAACATACAACGTATAAAGATATAATTTGTAACAAGCACAGCAAAAAGATGGAGAGATGGAAATGTATAGGAACAGTGTATGCTATTCAAGTTAAGTTGGTATCAAGTCAAACGTGGTTGTTATAGATCTAGGAAGTAAATTTAAGCTCCATAGTAATCACACACAAAAAATCTGAAAATATATAAGGAAAGAAATAAGTAGGGACTGAAAATGGTACACTATAAAGAAATCAATAAATATGAAGTAGGCATTACCAGGAGAATAGAGGGAGAAAAAAGGTATAAGACTTAGAAAGACCAAGTAACAAAATGATAGAATAAAGTTCTGCATTATCAGTAGTTACTTTAAATGGAAATAGATTAAACTCCCCAGTCAAAAGGCAAAGATTGGCAAAATGGTTAAAAAAGCATGACCCAGCTATATGCTGTTTACAAGAGACTCACCTTGAATTCAAAGACACCAGTAGGTGGAAAGTGAAAGTATGGAAAAAATATATGCCATGCAAATAGTAACCAAACGATACCCACAGTTGCTATACTAATATCAAATAAAATAGACTTTAAGTCAAAAACTATTACAAGGTACCAAGAAGGTCACTATATACTGGTAAAAGGATCAATTCAATAAGAAGACATAATAATTATACACAGATATGCACCTAATAGCAGAGCCCCAAAATATATGAAGCAAATATTGACAGATTTGAAGGGAGATATAGATGGTTCTACATTAATAGTAAGAAACCTCAACATACCACTTTCAATAATTGACAGAACATCTAGAGAGAAGATCAGTAAAGAAATAGAAGACTTGAAAGATACTGCAAACCAACTAAACCTAACAGACATATATAAAACACTTCACTAAACAGCAGCAGAATGCATATACTCCTCTAATGATTACAGGTCATTCTCCAGGAAAGACCATATGTTAGGTCATTAAACAAGTCTCAATAATTACAAAAATATTGAAATCATTCAATATATTTTCTCTGACCACAATGGAATGAAGCTGGAAATCAATGAGAGATTACCCAGGACAACTAACAAAGAGGTGATGATGGACAGCTACCATACCAAGGAAATGAGTCTACAACTGCAAGCAAGAGAGTCCCAT
>JAQZBX010105269.1:0-11029 GCA_029593785.1 Cabassous unicinctus
TTTTTTTTTTTTTAAAAAGATTTATTTATTTATTTATTTAGCCCCCCCTTGCTGCCTGCGTTTTACTGTGTCCATTCACCGTGTGTTTCCTCCGTGTCTGCTTATCTCCCCCTTGCTGTGAGGTCCTGCTGCATCAGCCCACTGCGCCGCACGGGCCGGCCTGCCCTCACAAGGAGGCCCCGGGAAGCGAACCCGGGGCCTCCCATATGGTAAACGGGAGCTCTATCCATTGAGCCACACCCGCTTCCCTCTTTATATATTCTTGCTATTAAACCCTTATCAGATCTGTGGCTTCTTTCCAAATATTTTCTCCCATTGACTAGTTTGTCTTCACTTTCCTGATAAATTTCTTTGATGCACAAAAGTTCAGTTCTTCCTTTTCAAGATGTTTTTGGCTATTTGGGGCCCCTTACCCTTCCAATGGATTGGCTTTTCCATTTCTGCAAAGTAAGCTGTTGGAAGTTTGATTGGGAATGCATTGAATCTGTAAATCATTTTGGGTAGAATTCGCATCTTAATATTTAGTCTTCCAATTCCATGAGCATGGTGTGTCCTTCCATTTATTTAGATCTTCTTTGATTTCTTTTAGCAAAGTTTTATAGTTTTTTGTGTGTAAGGCCTTTACATTCTTGACTAAATTTATTCCTAGATATTTGATTCTTTTAGTGGCTTTTATAAATGGAATTTTTTCTTGATTTCCTCCTCCGATTGCTCATTATCAATGTATAGAAACATGACTGATTTTTGTGCGTTGATCTAGTACCCCACCACTTTGCTGAATTCATTCATTAGCTCCAGGAGCTTTCTTGAAGATTTTTCGAGACTTTCTATATATAGGACATGTCATCTGCAAATAGTGGGAGTTTTACTTCTTCCTTTTCAATTTGGATGCCTTTTATTTCCTTTTCTTATCTAATTGCTCTAGCTAGAACTTCCAGTACAGTGTTGAAAAACAATGGTGACAGTGTGCATCTTTGTCTTGTTCCAGATACTGAAGAGAAAGCTTTCAGCCTTTCACCACTGTGTGTGGTGTAAGCTGTGGGTTTTTTTGTATATGCCCTTTATCATGTTGAGGATGTTTCTTTTTATTCCTATTTTTCCAAGTGTTTTTATCAAGGAGGGATGCTGGATTCTGTCAAAGGCCTTTTCTCCATCAATTGAGATGATCATGTGTTTTCTTCCCCCTTCGTTTTGTTAATGTGATGTATTACACTAATTGATTTTCTTTTGTTGAACCAGCCTTGCATACCAGGGATAAAAGCAGGAATCAGGGCTTTGTATTACACAGCCTACATCTATAACCGGCTGATTTTAGAAGATGCCAACCTGGCTCCAGCAGCACACATGGTCTCTACTCCCCTGTCCCCCTTGCCCCCCTTCATGTTGTTTTTGCCCCACATTATCTACCTGTATTTTGTGTGTCCATTATCAGGAACTATGCCTTTTTCTTGTTTACTTTTATTCTGACTGTTACAGGAATTAAAGAGTTGAATTGTATATTGAGGGTACAGTACTACTGGGTTTTACATTTACTGAATATCTTCATTTTTTCACACTACTCCAAACCACTTTCTCTTGTCTTTTCCTTTCAACGTGCAGGACACCCTTCAGTAATTTTTAAGGGCAGGTCTTTTTTTGATGAACTCTCTCAGTTTCTGTTTATCTATGAATATTTTAAACTCTTCCTCATTTTTCAAAGACTATTTTGCTGAATGTAGAATTCTTGGTTGGCAATTTTTTCCCTTCAGCACTTTAAATATGTCCTCCCACTGCCTTCTTGCCTTGTTGGTTTCTTATGAAAAATCAACACTTAATCTTATTGAGGCTTCCTTGCCTGTGACATGTTGCTTCTCTCTTGCGGCTTTCAGAATTCTCTATTTTTGGCTTTGACAGTTTGATGATAATATATCACAGGGTGGGTCTATTTGGGTTTGTCCTATTTGGAGTTTGTTGAGCATTTTGGATGTGTCTGTTCATATCTTTTCATTAAATTTGGGAAGTTTTCAGGCATTATTGGTTTGACTATTCTCTCTGCCCCCTTTCTATCTTTCTTCTCCTTCTGCGATTCTCACAGTATGTATATTGTTATGCTTGATGTTGTCCCACAGGTTCTTCCTCAGGCTCTGTTCATGTTTCTTCATTCTTTTTTCTCTCTGCGCCTCATTCTGAATGATTTCAGTTATCTTAAAGTTCACTGGTTCTGTTTTCTGCCAGCCCCAATCTGCTGTTGAGCCCCTCTAGGGAATTTTTAATTTCTTTTAAGTCTTTGTCTGTATGTCCCTGGTCTGGTCCCTCCTCATTGATGGTTTCTAATGCTTTAATCTTCTTCATTGCCTGGACCATTGCTTCCTATTTCTTTGTATGTGTTGTAATCTTTTGTTGAAACCTGAACGTTTTGATATTTTAACATGCTATTGCTGACATTTAGAGTCTGCGGTGTCTGTTCCTTAAGCTTGTATCCAGCTTAAGAACTTTCCTTGAATTCCAGGAGGTAACTAGGAGAGAGGGAGAGGGAGAGGGAGAGAGAGAGAGAAGGTAAAACAGAAAACACTTTTACCAGTCTTTGCAGATTGCCCTGTGCCACTGCTCTCCTTCAGGGTTCATCCAACAATGAGTTTAGAGAATAGCTCCAGGCCAAAGGATAGGGGCCTCCCTGGTCCTTTCTGTGTACACACTTGTCTTGGTCATGTGCGAGTGGCCCAGGATTTTTCCTCATTTACACAGTTACAAATACCCCTTCTTCGCTAGGAAACAGTTTGCTCAGTGTCCCAAGAACTGCATTGTATGTATCACCTCTGGACCCGGGACCTGGGATCTGCACTGAGATTATGGTCCAACTCCATGTTGAGCCAATAAGGGGAGGAGCCAGCCAAGGTGCCAGGGGATCCTACTTCTTTGTTTAAAAGAATGATTTTTTTTTTTTTAACATAATTTTCCAAATTTTATTTAGAGTTAATATTACTTTAATTTAAAAAAGATGAGTAACAACAACAAAAACCTTTCAAATAGATTAGAGGTGTAGAACATTAAAGTTCCCATTCTCCCCCAGCCCCCCAACTCCCTGGAGGGAGTTACTATTAATAGTTCAGTGGATCTTCTTCCAGGCATTTTCTGTGAATATACAAACATGTAAATAAACTTGTATTTTATTCAGCTAGGATAATAATATTCATATCTTTCTGTAGATTGCCCTTTTCACTTAAATATATTGTGGACTTCTTTTCATGTCGGTTATCTTGTGTTTTTAACTACTACATACTGTTCAGCTATGTATGTACCATAACTTAAAAAGTGATTGTTACTGTAGCTTTTTAATTGAAGAAATGAATGTGCATGATAAAATAGATTAAAAAATTCAAATAGTCATAAAGTTACGTTTTACAGAGTGAAAAAGGTAAGCTGTCCTTCCTCCTGTCCCCAACTCCAGTTTCATTCCCTGTGAATGACGCTGCTATGAATATTTATGCTTCTTTGTTGGTGGGAAGCACCATCTTTAAATAAATTGTGCCATTGTAGATAGTGTTTCTTGACGCCTAGCTATAACACGTGTGGGATTTGGTTAACTTATTTGCCCTCCTACCCCTCTCTCCTGTTTTTGTATTATATACGAAATTTTGTATCTAAATTATATATGTAATTTTTTTTTGAGGTACCAGGGTTTGAACCCGGTACCTCATATGTGGAAAGCCAGCGCTCAACCACTGAGCCACATCGGCTCCCCTGAGTTGTTTTTGTTTGTTTGTCTGCTTGTTCTTTGTCCTTTTGTTTTTAGAAGGCAACGGGAACCAAACCGGGGACCTCCCATACTTGAGCCACATCCTCTTCCTATGTAATTACTTTTTAATTCTGGAGCTTACCTTCAAGCTTTAAACAATATATGTTAACATCTGTTTCTTGCTTTATCACCTTTAGACAAAATCTGTTGACTACTTTTTATGAAGAATGAGGAAATTAGACAACTTATTTTTTTTTAAATATATTTTTATTGAAGTATATCGTTCATTCATGACATGCATAAACAATAAGTGTATAGTAAAGATTGTGAACTTACAAAACAAACATACATAACATCATATAAGGGTCTCATATACCACCCCTCCACCAACACTCTGCATTGTTGTGAAACATTTGTTACAAACTATGCAAGAGCGTCGTCAAAATATAACTACTAACTATAATCCCTATCTTACATTTGGTGTATTTTTCCCCCAACCCACCCTATTTTTAAAAAATATATTTTATTAAAGAGGTTGTGAACTGGCAAAACAATCATACACATGTGTAAAATTCCCATACAACACCCCTTCACCAACACACCACACCGTGCTGGAACATTTGTTACAGATTATGAGATAATATCATCAGACTATTACCACCAACCATGGTCCATAGTATATATTTGGCACACTTTTTCCATACACCTCCATTATCAACACAGCACATCTTTGGAATTGATGCAAGAATATTATGGTATTGCTGTTAACCACAGTCTATAGGTCACACCAATTGTAGTTTTCCCATGCTTCTCCACATTCCCACCACCCAGCAATAGTCATGTACATCTGCTTTAGCTCACTGGACACTCTTGCATTTGTACCCTCAACCACAATTCTCATCCACCTCTGGGTTCACTGTGTTATTCAGTCCCTAGATTATTCTCTAGCTTTCTTTCAATTGACATTTACTTCCCCAGACTACCCTTTTCAGCCACAATCCCATTTATAAACCAGCTGCTACTCGCTATAATGTGTTACCATCAACTCTATCCATTTCCACATTTTTACAGTCAAGTTAATTAAAACTTCTACATACATTAAGCATCAGTAGTTCTTCTCAACCCTCCTCTTATCTCCTAATAACCTACACATCATTTTAACTCGATGTGTTTATTCTTCATATTTAGTTCATATTAATGAGACCATGCAATGTTTGTCCTTTTTGTGTCTGGCTTACTTTGCTTAGTATAATGTCTTTAAGATTCATCCATGTTATCACATGTGTCCCAATTTCATTTCTTACAGCTGCATAGTATTCCATCGTATGTATATACCACATTTTGTTTATCCATTCATTGGTTGATGGACACTTGAGTTGTTTCCATCTTTTGGCAATTGTGAATAACGCCGCTATGAACATCAGTGTGCAGATGTCTGTTCATATCACAATTTTCAGTTCTTCTGGATATATTCCTGGTAGAGGAATTGCTGGATCATATGGCAGTTCTATATTTAGCTTCTTGAGGAACCGCCAAACTGTCTTCCACAGAGGCCGCACCATTTTACACTCCCACCAACAGTGAAGGAGTGCTCCTATTTCTCCATATCCTCTCCAGCACTTATTGTTGTCTGTTTTTTTTTAATAATGGCCATTCTATGTGGTATTAGATGATATCTCATTGTTATTTTAATTTGCATTTCCCAAATAGCTAGTGATGTGGGACATTTTTTCATGTGCTTTTTGGCCATTTGTATTTCCTCTTTGGAGAGATGTCTATTTAAATCTTTTGCCCATATTTTAATTGGATTGCTTGCTCTTTTTTTGTTGAGTTGTATGAACTCTTTATATAGAATGGAAATCAAACCCTTATTGGATTTGTGGTTTCCAAATATTTTCTCCCATTGAGTGGGCTGCCTTCTCACCTTCTTAATGAAGTCCTTTGAATCACAGAAGTATTTAAGTTTGAGGAGGTCCCAATTATCCATGTTTTCTTTAGTTGTTCATGCTTTCAGTGTAAGGTTTAAGAATCCGCCACCTACCACCAGGTCTTGAAGATGTTTCCCTACATTTTCGTCTAGGAGGTTTATTGTACTTGCTTTTGTGTTTAGATCTTTGATCCATTTTGAGTTAATTTTTGTATAAAGTATGAGATAGCGTTCTTCTTTCTTTTGCCTATGGATAGCCAGTTCTCCCAGCATCATCATTTGTTGAATAAACTGTTCTTTCCCAGCTGGGTGGGTTTGACAGTCTTGTCAAAAATCACTTGGCCATAGACATAAGGGTCTGTTTCTGAACCATCAATTCGGTTCCATTGGTCTGTGTGTCTATCTTTATGCCAGTACCATGCTGTGTTTACCACTGTAGCTAGGTAATATGATTTAAAATCTGGAAGTGAGAGTCTTCCAACTTCACTTTTCCTTTTTAAGATGTTTCTGGCTATTCTGGTCCTCTTACCCTTCCAGATGAATTTGATAATTGTGTTTTCCATTTGTTTAAAAAATGCTGGTGGAATTTTTATTGGGATTGCATAGAATCTGTATATCAATTTGGGTAGAAATGACATCTTAATGATAGTCTTCCAATCCATGAGCATGGAATGTTCTTCCAATTATTTAGGTCTTTTTAAATTTCTTTTAACAATGCATTATAGTTTTCTGAATACAAGTGCTTTACATCCTTGGTTAAGTTTATTCCTAAATGTTTGATTCTTTTAGTTGCTATCATAAATGGAATTTTTTTCCTGACTTCCTCCTCAGATTACACATTACTAGTATATAGAAACACTACTGATTTTTGCATATTGATCTTGTATCCTGACACTCTACTGAAATCATTTATTAGCTCTAGCAGCTTTGTTGTAGATTTTTTTAGGGCTTTCTATATTTACAATCATATCATCTGCGAATAGTGAAAGTTTTAATTCTTCCTTTCCAATTTGGGTGTCTTTTATTTCTTTTTCTTGCCTGATTGCTCTAGCTAGAACCTCTAGCACTATATTGAACAACAGTGTTGACAATGGGCATCCTGGTCTTTGCCTGATCTCAATGGGAAAGCTTTCAGTCTTTCACCATTGAGTACAATGTTAGCTGTGGGTTTTTCATATATGGTCTTTATCATGTTGAGAAAGTTTCCTTCAATTCCTATTTTTTGTAGTATTTTTATCAAGAAAGGATGCTGTATTTTGTCAAATGCCTTTTCTGTGTCAATCGATAAGATCATGTGATTTTTCTTTTTTGATTTATTAATGTAGTGTATTATGCTGATTGATTTTCTTGTGTTGAACCAGCCTTGCATGCCTGGTATAAAACCCACTTGATCAGGATGAATTCTTTTAATGTGTTGTTAGATTCGATTAGCAAGTATTTTATTGAGGATTTTTGCATCTGTATTCATTAGAGGAATGGATCTGTAATTTTCTTTTTTCATAATACCTTTATCTGGCTTTGCTATTAGGGTGATGTTGGCTTCGTAGATAGCGTTCCTTCTTGTTCAGTTTTTTGGAAGAGCTTGAGTAAGATTACTATTAAATCTTCTTTGAATGCTTGGTAGAACTCACCTGTGAAACTGTCTGGTCCTGGGCTTTTCATTTGGGGGAGCTGTTTGATGACTGTTTCAATCTCTTTACTTGTGATTGGTTTGTTGAGGTCTTCTGTTTCTTCTAGGGTCAGTGTAGGTTGTTTGTACATTCCTAGGAATTTTTCCATTTCATCTTATTGTCTAGTTTTTTTTACATAAAGTTGTTCATAGTATCCTCTCATGATCTCTCTTATTTCTGTGGGGTCAGTAGTCATGTTCCCGTTTTCATTTTTTATTTCATTTATTTGCATCTTCTCTCTTTTTTTCTTAGTCAGTCTAGCTAAGGGTTTGTAGATTTTATTAATCTTCTCAAAGAACCAACTTTTGGTTTTGTTAATTCTATTGGGGTTTTTTTGTTCTCAATTTCATTTATTTCTGCTCTGATCTTTGTTATATTCATTCCTTCTACTTGCTTTGGGATTAGTTTGCTGTTGTTTTTCTAGTTCCTCCAGCTGTGTAGTTAGGTCATTGATTTTAGCTCTTCTTTTTTAATGTAAGCATTGAGGGCTATACATTTTCCTCTCACCACTGCCTTTGCTGCATCTCATAGGTTCTGAAATGTTGTATTCTCATTGTCATTAGTCTCAAGATATTTATTGATTTCTCTTGAAATTTCTTCTTTGACCCACTGATTATTTAAGAATGTGTTGTTTAATCTCCATATATATGTGAATTTTTCGTTTTTCTGCTGCTTGTTGATTTCCAACTTTATTCCACTATGATCAGAGAAATTTTGTTGAATTTATTGAGATCTGCTTTGTGACCTAACATTTGGTCTATCCTGGAGAAAGATCCATGAGCACTTGAAAAGAATGTATATTCTGCTGTTTTGGGGTGTAATGTTCTATATATGTCTGTTAGGTTTAGTCTATTTATCATATTATTCAGGCTCTCTGTTTCTTTATTGATCCTCTGCTCAGATGTTCTATCCAGTGCTGACAGTGGTGTATTGAAGTCTCCAACTATTATTGTAGAGTTGTTTATTTCTCCCTTCAGTTTTGCCAGTGTTTGCCTCATGTGTCTTGGGGCATCCTTGTTAGGTGCATATACATTTGTGATTGTTACTTCTTCCTGGTGAATCATTCCTTTTATTAATATGTAATGTCCTTCCTTGTCTCTAATAACAGTTTTGCTTTTAAAGTCTATATCATCAGATATAAGTATAGCTACCCCAGCTTTTTTGTTTGTTTGTTTTGTTTACTGCATGCATGGAATATCTTTTTCCACCCTTTTACTTTCAATCTGTTGGTATCATTGGGTCTAAGATGAGTTTCTTGCAGACAGCATATAGATGGCTTATATTCTCTTATCCATTCCGCCATTCTGTGTCTTTTGATTGGGGAATTTAATCCATTAACATTCAATGTTATTTACTGTAAAGGCAGTTCTTACTTCATCCATTTTGATCTTTGTGTTTTATTTGTCATTTTATTTTTGACACTTATAGTTACTGCTACTGATACAGTCATCATTTCCAGACTCTCTTCCAAGCCTCTCTCTCATGTCATTTCAGGCTGTAACACTCCATTTAGTATTTCCTGCAAAGCTGGTCTTTTTGTTATAAACTCCCACAATTTCTGTTTATCTGTGAATATTCTAAACTCACCCTCATTTTTGAAAGATAATCTTGCTGGATATAAAATTCTTGGCTGGCAGTTTTTCTTTTGCAGTATCTTAAATATATCATACCACTGCCTTCTTGCCTCTATGGTTTCTGATGAGAAATCAGCACTTAATCTTATTGGGTATCCTTATATTTTATGCATTGCTTTTCTCTTGCTGCTCTCAGAATTCTCTTTTTCTTTGGCATTTGACATTCTGATTAGTATGTGTCTCGGGGTTGGTCTATTCAGATTTATTCGGATGGGATTATGTTGTGCTTCTTGGACACGGATATCTATGTCCTTCAATAGGGTTGGGAAATTTTCTACCATTATTTCTTCAAATATTCCTTCTGCCCCTTTTCCCTTATCTTCTCCTCCTAGGACACCCATGACATGTATGTTTGCATGTCTCTTGCTGTCATTTAGTTCCCTGAGACCCTGTTCCATTTTTTCTATTCTTTTCTTCATCTGTTCTTTTGTATGTTTGCTTTCGGAGGCCATGTGTTCAAGCTCACCAATCCTTTCTTCTGCCTCCTCAAATCTGCTGTTATGACTTCAGTGTATTTTTTTTTTTTTACTTTATTTTGTACATTTAATAATTGAAAATATAAACAATTAAAAACTAAAAAGTAAACACAGATGAATATATACACTTCTCATTTAAATGTAATGGATACATATAAATTTTTTTTTGAATCAAACAATATGTTACACAGTATATTTGGTTCATAGTAACGCATTCATATGGTATTTGTCCTTTTGTGTCTGGCTTGCTTCGCTCAACATAATGTCCTCCAGGTTCATCCATGTTGTCATATGTTTTATGACTTCATTTCTTCTTACAGCTGAATAATATTCCATCGTGTGAATAGACCACAGTTTGTTTATCCATTCGTCTGTTGATGGACACCTGGGTTGTTTCCAGCTTTTGGCAATGGTGAATAACGCTATGAACATCGGTGTGCAAATGTCTGTCCGTGTCACTGCTCTCGGTTCTTCTGGGTATAGACCCAGTAGTGGTATTGCCGGGTCACCTGGCAAGTCTATATTCAACTTCTTCAGGAACTGCCAAACAGTCCTCCACAGAGGCTGTACCATTCTGCATTCCCACCAAGAGTGAAGAAGTGTTCCTATCTCTCCACATCCTCTCCAACACTTGTGGTTCTCTGTCTTTTTAATAGTGGCCATTCTGATAGGTGTGAAATGATATCTCATTGCAGTTTTGATTTGCATTTCCCTAATCAAGAGTGATGTTGAGCATTTCTGCATGTGTTTTTTTGCCATTGTATTTCTCCTTTGGACAAATGTCTGTTCAAGTCTTTTGCCCATTTCTTAATTGGTTCGTTTGTCTTTTTACTGTTGAGTTGTAACATCTCTTTATATATCCTGGATACTAAACCCTTATCGGATATGTGATTTCCAAATATTTTTTTCCCATTGAGTTGGCTGCCTTTTCACCCTTTTGACAAAGTCCTGTGAGGTGAGGCTCCCAGGGCAAACCACTGTGTGGTCTCACCTGGCTTGGAAGGGCTGGTGGGACACAGCAGACCAAATCTGTGGGTCAGAAGCTGAGTTAGCCTTAGGCTGTGTCCCTCTCTCTCCCCTTTCCTGGGGTGGTAGATCCCTGGAGCCCCCTTTGCCTGTAGTCGCAGGCTCAGAGGCCCGAGAATTCTAAAGAGTGTGGGGGAGGGTGCTGGCAGCAGCCACCGCTGCTGGTTCCAACTCACGGTTCTGTCATTGCGATTTCCCTCTTTTGTCCTTCTCTCCTCTGGGTGGTGTGCAGCCTTCACCTGCTGTCCTCAACCCTAGAAGATCTTTTTCGGGGCTGTTTCAGCCTGTCCTCTAGCTATTTCTCTGGAGAAGAGATTCCCGTGTCTTACTAGTCTGCCATCTTCCCAGAAGTCCTCCTCCAGTGTATTTTTAATTTCATTTATTACACCTTTCATTTCCATCAGCTCTGCTATTTTTCTGTGTATGCTTTCAAATTCTTCTTTGTGCTCATCCAATGTCTTCTTTTTTTTTTTTAATATAATTTTATTTTTTTATTTTTTAAAAGATACTTAGATTACATAAATGTTACACAAAAATTGTAGGGATTCCCATATGCCCCACTTCCCACTACTCCCACAACC
>JAQZBX010105270.1:0-10868 GCA_029593785.1 Cabassous unicinctus
TTTTTTTTTTTTTTTTTTACTGGGAGGTCCCAGGGATCGAACCCAGGTCCCTCCATATGAGAGACGGACGCCGAACCATTTGAGCCACATCTGCCCCCTGTATTCTCATTTAATATGCCTGATTATATTTAGCACGGCTTTAGGCTCCTGGTAGATGATTGGCAAATACTTCAGAAATTGAATGAAAATTTGACGTCTTTCATCTTTAACTCAGAGAAAGGAATGATATTACAAAATACCAAGTTTTGCTAAGAAACTATTTTTTTTCAATAAACAACATTGGGTTCCTTATACACAATGCAGTTAAAAACAAAAAAAATGACTAAATAAAATACTCATTAATTAATTTAGTTATTTAAATAATCTGGATTACCCATTGTGCAAAGGGCATAGGAAAAAAAAGTGGGGTAATTGACTTTTTATCAGTGGTAGAATCTGTGACATAAACTTTTGTTTTAACTTTATTTTTAAAGAAATTTTAGATTGCATAAAATTTACATAAAAAATATAGGGGATTCCCATATACCCCACCCCATCCCCTCTCACATTTTCCCCTATTAATAGCATCTTTCATTAGTGTAGTACATTTGTTACATTTGATGAACAAATATTGAAGAATTGCTACTCACCATTGTCTATAGTTTACATTATGTTTTACACTTTGTGCCATACAATTTTACAGGTTTTGACAAAATGCATAATGGCCATTGCAATAACATGCAGAACAATTCCAATGTCCTCAGCATGCCCCATGTTACACCTATTCTTCCCTCCCTTCCCCTCAGGAGCTCTGGTGACAACTGTCTTTATATCAATGTTACAAGTTCTTCCATTACTACAATAATAATGTCTGCTTTAGTCCATGATTGCATTCACTCCTTATGTTTGTTCATTCCTCAATCTTGAGGATTTTGGAATGGTGAAGCTTACATACTCACTCTGGTTCACATTGAGAGGGGCCTATATCCCATGGGGCAGATGGATGGAACTGTCTTGCTTGCAGCTGTAGATATTCTCTGTTTTTGGGGGGGTGGGCACTGTCCATCATCATCATTTGTCAGTTGTCCTGGGCGAGTCTGATGAACTGGAAAGCAGATGTTGGCTGCAACTCTGCTGAGATTCAGGACTCAACCAACATATGAACAGTCCAAAGATTTAAGTCTCTAGGACATATATTTAACAAGAATAGTGCTAATTATAGGTTCAAATAAAAGTGGCAGAAAAATGATGTGTAGGGAAATTGTAAATAAGTCTAACTGTGTTGCATTGGGGAAATAGGTAAGAGTTAGTAAAATAATCACTGAGGCAACAAAAGATATCATAAGTATAAGACAATGATTTTTCACAAACTGAATACACATGTGTAACCAGAGCCCAATTAGGAGACCAGCATTAATTACCAGCAACCCAAAACCTCCCATTGTGTTTTCTTCCAGTCATTACCCACCCTAAAACACACAAGAATAATCACCATCATCGTTTTCTAGCATTATAGAGTAATCTGCCTTTTAAAAATTTGTATTTTATACAAATAGAATCCTGCAGCATGTAATTTTTGAGGGGAGGGAGAATAGATTATTTTGTTCAACATTTTGTTTGTGGGATTTATTCATATTTTACATGTAATTATAATTCATTCATTCTCATTATTTTCTGTGTTTCAGTCTGTGAATATATACCAATTGATATATCCATTCTAACGTTAATTGGCACTTGGGTTGTTACCCATTTGGGACTATTGCAGATAATGCTGCTATGACGATTCAACATGTTTTGTAGTGAACAGATGTATGCATTCCTACTGGATATTAGCTAGGGGTGGAATCAGAATGAATATAGCTCAGCTTACAGATAATACCAAGCAGTTTTCCTGTGTTCTTATAAAATTGTACAACCCCGTCCGCAATGTATGAGATTTCTGGCTGCTCCAATCTTTAGTCACATTTTGCATTTTCCATCTTTCTCATTTTATCTATTCTGATGGAGGGGTAGTGCTATTAAATTTTGGCTTTCATTAGCATTTCCCAAATGACTAATGATGTTAAGCACCTGAGCTATATTTATTACCTAATTGGATGTCATCTATTAGGATGTATCTATTTAAATCTTTCACCCCGTTTTTAATTGATCTGTCTTCTTTTCCATATCTATTTCTAGAATAGAAAAACAGGTCGCTGCCAAATTTGGCCCACCCCTGCCTTAGCTTAAGACACACCAATGACTTCTCACTTCCTTAGATCAAAATAGAAGTGTTTTAACCTGGCCCACAAGACCTTACATGTATCTCACCAAACTCTTCTACCACGTTCCCTCTCCCCATATTCCTGACACACATTTGGGCATATACCTCAAGTGTTACTCCACCTGGACTTCTCTTTGCCCAGATTTTTTGTACAGATGTAATTCACAAGTCAGTTCAAGCACTATCTTCTAAGTAAAGGCTTTCCCAGACCACCCAATCCAAAGTTTATCAGCTCTATCACTATGGATCTAAAACACACTGCTTTATTTGCATTTTAACATCTGTATTTACCTGAAATTATTCTGTAACTTCGTTTATTTTTCAGAGTATGTATTCACACCTAACATGCCTCCCAATTAGACTGTAAGCCTGTAGAGGACAGGGCCTATATATTTCCCATGGACTGCTATTAGCCTCCACATCTACAATGGATCATTTGCACATAGCAAGTGCTCACTAAATACTTGATAACAGAAATGAAAGAATGTATTTATGAAGGATTTTATATATAGAATATATACAGAATATAGAATAATCCATTAATACCACAATTTAATATACCCCACAGCTAAATTCCTAAAGATTGTCTCTATTGAAAGCTAATAATCACAATAAGAAAAACGTACATTTTATATTTAATTGTAAACACAAAACTAGCCTGTTTTAAACATCATAAATTGAATGTATAAATACGAAATTAAATTTCAGTGCTGTCATCATTTCTCTTATAAAATCTTGTGATGGTTCCTAAATATTTTAGCTTAAAAATATTGTGCTTTTATGATGTTATAAATATGCAAATAATGAAAATCTCATAAAGTACACAAACATTATATAATCACTAGTCTTGTTTTATTTCATAAAGATAAATGCATATGCTACCAACATTTTTGTTTTTTTATTACAATTGATCATATCCTATTAAATATCACAGGTATTCTTTCTTTATATTTATATTTCTGTTCATTTTAAAGTAGGAATCTTTCCATTGAAATGACGTGTGTATAATATAAATATGAGTCCCATTTACAAATTTTAATTCAAAATCTTAAAGTAAGCATAAAATATCTGGTTGCTCATAAATTCTGACTTCAGAATAAGCAATGATCTTCAATCTTTTTCAGTTCTCTGATTTTACCAATAGGTGGCAATGAGCATTTCTCCCTACATTTACTTTAACATAAAAGGAAACCATTTTGAAATATATGTGCATATAACAGTATAGAGTTTTACTAAAGAGTAGTTGCAGCAGAGGAATAAATTCTAAAAAGCAACTCATTCCTATTGTCTAATAATTCCAACTGTTTAAACTTTTCTTTATATCTTACCCTAAAATCATTCAACAACATTTCTGTATTAAGCCTAGGTTTATTTTGTGAGGCCGTACAGAATAGTTCCCTAGCCATTTCATTTGGCATAAAATGTTGGAAAGTCTTACCTTTGCATATGTACTATCACAATTTTTTTCAAACATTTCAAAAGGAGACTGGACTTCTGATACTCCTTTGTGCTTGGCCTTCTTTGACATGTTCCAGTTAGTTTTTTGTCCTTGTTAAATTATGGCACCCAGATTTGATGACAGCATACAATCTAGCCAATGCAAAATTCAATGAGGCTGTTATCCAACTTTATTATGGATACTATATTTCTATTAACCCACCTCAAAACATTATGGCTTGTTGTCAGGCGTGTCACACAATGGCTTTTACAGGACTTTTTCAGGTCTTATTCACAGCTTGTATTTTGGAAATAAAATTCAGGTTTGTTCATTTTACCCCATTGTATTTTATCTCTGGTGTTTTAATTCTTTTTGTTATCCTGTTGATATCACTTCAAATATTGATGCACTGTTCCCTTGTATTTGGTCATAACTCTCAGGTTTATTATTTGTAATTTGATAAGTATCCCTCATATCTTTTTATCTAAGTAATTGATTAAAATTTTTGAAGAGCTATTATTTGAATTTAAAATTTCTGTTGCTCCCAGGTGTCAATCAGGAATTTTATTCCTTACTGTTTTTACAAACAAGAGGATATGATCCTCAACAGAAGACACACATACACTTGGAACTCTGTGAATGAAGCAAATTGAAATTTAAGTAAGCAGAGATCTCAGTTTTGTCTGAGGCATCTCTGAAATATCGCACACCTAGGTGGTAGTTTAGACTTTCATGAAAGACCTGATGCATTCTATGTAATTCTCATTATATAGCACTAATATAATTAGTATATCCTTAAGCCATTTCCTATCAGTATAATCCTTAAACCATAATTTTGACCAATTTAGTTTCCATAAACACTAGTCATACCCATTATTTGCCGAGTCAGCGCCATTGCCAAAATCACATGACCAACTACAACTTAATAAACATCTTTTTGATGTTGCTTTTTATTACCAGTCCAATGGCCCATGAAGAGTCAATATTTCTCAGTTTCAGTCTTTAAAAAGAATTTTTTAACTCTAACTCTATTGTAGTTCTCATTATTTACAGCATAAATCTTGAAGGAGATACCTCAGAGCAAAATAAGCTCCCGTTAGATTTTGTGCGTCATGCTTACAAAGGCATCATTGCCTAATTACAGCTGTATTGGTCCACAAGACACAGCTCAAAATTATTCAGTATGAGGCAGTAACAGAGGCTTTGATGTAGAGCCCTTAACACAAGACAATGCAAATGACATTTACTAGCAATTTTTTCCCCCATTAATGAACAGTACTTCAGGGAGTGTAAAGGCAAGAGGCATATAATTTCTGAACTATTTAAATTGCTAATTAGATCTGTACAGGAGGTGTATTCCTAATGCAGACAATTACAACGGCTCCTAAGTGTTTGCCTTACAGTTGCTAATTACTGCAGAAGCCAATTAATTGCTGTTGACTTTTTGTATTCTTTTGCATATCGCCAGTTAATATTTACATTTATAATGAAGACAAAATTGGCAAACACTGTGTCATTTTATAATGAACAATTCCAGTGTCTAAACAATGAACACATTATCCTCATTTGTGCCTGAAGAGTGTAGCTGATTAGCATATGTTCTGTGCATGCTAGAACATTACTCTTTCTTCTCAAGAGTAAAAACATCACTTAGGTGCAGGACATACAGGTGCAGTGTCTCCAGGGCTCTTGGAATTGATTCCCACCATATGCCATTCACCATGGAACAAAACAGAACAGATAAATACAAGCACAAGAATGAAAATTATCTGAGCTTCTCCATGCAAGATAAGAATTAAAGAATACAGTGGATGGTTGTCATACTTCTTGACCACTTAATATCTCTGGCTACCCATGCTTTGGGAAGTTTCCATATTATGAGATCTCCCACTACAGTGTTAAAAAGGCCACATACATTTTCCAACCTCCCTCACAGCCATGAATGGGCATTTGGTAGGCTCCATTAATTAAACGCAACTATTTCAGATCAGCAATCAGGATCTTGCAGTGAAAAAAGAGGGGAACACAATGGATTTTTCTAGTCATGGTGGCTGTAGTATGGATGGTGGCAGTAATACTGGTCATAGCATCCAGTGTTTTGTGCTCACAGTGTCAACAAAGAAAGCAATAACAAACAGAACCTGAATGTGCCCATGAAGTGTTTTCGGGTATTTTTTTTCCTGGCTTTGTTGCCCTGTGGCCAATCCTCCAAACCTCCTAGTGATTTTGAGAGGAACCCAGTTATTTTCTGAAAAAATTTCCTGACTACATCCATCCATAGTTTCTTTTGTTGGCATCTATGAACACTGCAGGTAATTTACAAGCTTGACTGGAGGTGGGGGCTGTACCCATGGCCCAGAGTGCTGTTTTATGTTTTCTATGACTTTCATAAAATAATTTATTCAGATGCTTTATATTAAGATCTAAAAGAAATTCAGATGAATCCATTTCTAACTGCGTGTTACCTCCAAAAGCAAATAAATAAAACATGAAGACAGAACCACATGTGCACACATGTGCCAACTTTTGTCTTTGTTTTTACCTGCCAAAGGGAGTAAGTTGGAAATAATTCTTTTCTTAACCAGCATATTTGTCAGCATGTGTATTGTAAACAGCGGGGGCCTGAAGTGATTTTGTCAACCAGTTTTCCAACAGTGAAAACATACTTTCATTCTCAACAAGTTCTGGGCACTGCAAACAGAAGAGAGGTGGAAAATGACTACTTGAACAACCAAAACTTCTGGCTGCCTCATCCAGAGTAGATATGCTATTCTGTTATCACTTTATTATTTTCCCTGTAACACTGCATTCTGACATTAGAGACAGAGAGTTGGAACATGAGAACAAATACCATGCAAAAAGAATAATTTAGCTTCCAAGAATTCAGAGCCCAAAATAGACAAGGATGTTTAAAAAAAAAAAAAAAAAGAGGGGCCTATATGTGGTGCAAGAACTCTCAAAGAAGTGGTATGATAAATGTTTAACCTCAGATCTCAAAAATAAAAAATGAAAAGAAATGAAAAAATTAAATAAAAATCCCTAATTTGTAGTTTTGGCGTTTCCCTCGTGTAAATATGCCGTGACAAATTTCAGCCTACCAGCAGGGTTTTACTAAAACCAGAGTTGGGGAAGAGATGCTCAGAAACACAACATATATAACATTTCTACCATAGAGATACAATTGTCATAAATAAACCAAGAACATAAATAATAGTAAAATTTAATTAATTTGTAGGTGATGAATTTTGAGTTTTTTATTATTTTTGTCTTAATGTCATTAATTTAATTGTAAGTTTATGCAATTTAATTTTTAATAATGGTTGTGTTTAAAAACTAGTTTTTAGGATTCATGAATAGTTTAACAATTGCTCTTGGGAAATGGTGTGAGCTGGCTTTGACACACCACTGTAATAGGCCGCATATAATTAACTGATGCTAGAATTCTATTCCTTGCTCATTAGAATTGAGTTTTGTCTATATATAGCAAAGCTGTCAAAATTTATTTTGGTGGGTCATCCTCAAATCAAATCAGCTTAAATGGACTATCATCAACTTGACTATTATTCTTTCCTGACCTATGAAACATGCTGATTGGAACAATTGTAACACTACTACTAATAGTATATTATGATGCATCTCCAATCATTATTACTTATCTTATATATGGCCATAGAATCAGGCATAACAAAGTCATCATAGATAGATAATACATTATTTCCCCAGGTGTTTTCATTATGCTGAAAACAAAGTAACCATCAGCTTACAGTCATTTTCATTGAAATTTTTAAATATCAGTCTATGTGCACTCAAAATCATTTAATTCTTAATGATAGTAAGACACTGCACCCTATATCATACATGCAGATAATAGCAAATTAAGTCATCGAATGACTGTGGCCCTGATTCAAATGTTCATAAGCACTTGAACTAATGTAATAGTTAGCATGAGAATAATACAGGAGGAGAGGGGCACAGAGCTAAATCCACAGCCTTTCATATTCAACTCTCTCTGTCTCTCTGTCTAAACATAAGGTACATGTTTGTGTGTATGCATGTGTCCATTTATATATGTGTATATATGTATATATATACATGTTTATGTATTCCATGTTTTATTTTTATATATTCTATTTTAGTTTTATTTTTAAAGTGAAAAGGATTAATCACAGAATTAGATATTTTAAACATTACTCAATGTTAATAAAGTTTCAAAATTACTTATCCATTTATTAAGATCATATCTTTACTTGTTATGGCTTTGTACCAAAAAATTGGCTTAATCTGATTGTTTAGTCCTTGATGAATATTTCAATTTTCTAAGTGTGAAAAATGATTATAAACAACAAAGTCAAGGCCATAGTCTCTCATAAAGGCCAAGAAAAATCATGAAATGTTTTAAGAATCTTCACCTGTGGATCATGGAATGAGCATGATGCCAGATATAGGAGAGACTAATGTGTATTCATAAAGTGAAGGTGAGAATGTTAGGCCTTCTGGTTAAACAGAACCAGTCTCAGGAACATTTACATAGTATTTCAATTCTCCTAGTTACCAGAGCATTGCTTATTGTTCTTGAATTTCTCCCTTTCGCCACTTCTTTACATGTTTAATTTCATGCATTAATTGCGTTGGAAGTTCTCAGAAGTAATAACATTAACCTCATGCTATTCTTGTCATTTCTGGACTGCAAAACCAGAGCTTCCCCAAAACAATTCTGCTTCTGATGGGGCCACACATGTGTCTTGCCTCCGACGTTTCACTGATGCAAGGACACTGCGATAAATCAACTTCCCATGTAATTACAGAACCTAAATGTGTAACATCCATCAAACAATTGTTTCTGTTTTCTCTCTCTATGCTCTTCTTTGTCCCCTCCCTCTTAGGAATCAAGACTGACAGCCCAGATTTATACATTCTTCAAAGTGCTTCCAGTTTTTTTTCAGGTACTCAGCTGTATTCCAAACCCATGCTTGGTTTTCCCCTCTGCCTTTTCCTCCCACTGTTGGCCTCACCCTTCCAATTTTATTTAAGTCCCTCCAGCCCTTGGAGAGAAAAAATCCAATTGTAATTAAACCCTCAATTGATTGTGTTATTAAATGAAATTTAAAGGAAATACAAGAAAGGCTATTTTGAGGAGGAAAAATAATTGGAATCTTTAAAAAGAAATAAGTAACAAACTTAATTGACTCAAACTATCTCACTGCATTATGCAAACAGGGCAAGCTTTCTGCCACTCTGCAAGTCTTTCTCTGCAAGACTCCTTGCCCCTCCTCTCTCATTCTCTGAGGGAGAAAAAAAAAAAAAAAAGACATAATTTAGATTGAATTAAAGGTCATTGGAGAGCCTCCAGCTGTCCAGTTAACTAAACTGCAAGAATAAAGGATCTTGGGCTCCCTCTTAAATTAAATTTTCTGTATTGTCACTAGCTTGTAGTTATGAATGTGTGAATTTCTTGTTGAGTTTTCTTGGCCTCATCTCCAGTATAGTGAACACCCCAGACATCTCATCTGTGCTTTGTTCTCACCCAGCATGCTCTTTGTTTGGAGTTGGGCGTGATGGATGCATGTGGCATAAAAAAACTACGAAATCGCTCAAACAGAAGGAACAGGAGAGGATTAGAGGAAACCAGCTGGCTAGAATGAAATTGGCAGGGTTCAGCCAATGAAAGTCAACTTGCCAAGATTTAGTCTTCTGTTAGGTCATCTGTTTCCTCCTAACTAAACAATTCTTGGATATTTATAGACCTAAATGAATTTTTATTCTCCACAATAGCCAATAACTTGTCATTTCTGGTATTTGAATGTCAGTCATGGGGAAAAGTGAGTACTTGTATATAGAACACTCAAGCATAGTCCCCTTCAAGTGGAAAACAAGGAACAGATATATTATTTTTCTACACCGAATGCCAAACCAAAACAGAATTTGTGGAGACTTTATAGAGTTGGCAGACTTTATACATATTGCTGGACAGCTGCACATTATTTATAAGACTTTCCAAAGTTTAAGTATTTTTGAATATGTGCATTTCCAGCTCTCTAACTTTTGGCTTCCAAATTACCTAAATAGTCCATAATCACTTTAGGTAACAAGATGTTTTCTCATCTAATTTCAACCTGAGTCTGAATCTCAGGACAAAAACCTTAGCACTCAAAGTCCAATTTATACCTTACCTGTTGAGACCGTTAATTTGTCTTTTATCTATTTATTTTCTTTCTGTGTTTGTTTCTTTTTGGTATAGAACACCTCTCTGAAACTCATTTTTGCATGATTTTCATACCAAGATACTTATGTTTACATGTGTTTTTAATTGTATTTTCAATTTCAAAAAAGTCCATTTGTTGTCACCTAGAACTAATTTTTGGCATGTGTGGAGGAGGTTGAGAAACACGTGGGGAATTGATCTATATATACGTGTGTGTGTGTGTGTATGTGAGTGTGAATATACCTGTATGCTGTAATGATGTATTTATATACATGAAGAAACATATATGAAAGTACATTGAAAGTACATGTGTGTTCACAGCAAACTTTTGACTTTTGTAAATTTAACTGTCATAATTTTGATGATTTTTCAGTAGCTCAAAGGGTCCATGATGAATAGAAATTTGGGTTTTGCTGACCATGAATTCAAATCACATGGATCGCAAGTCTGATGCATAGGAGGACAAGTGATTGCACCTAACTGCTAAGAATATACATATCAAGGGACTTTTATGTTTTATTCTTATCATGGAGTACACAGTAACTTTTGTCAAAACATTATTTTTAACTTTTTTTGAAGTAAAAATAACTATTATGTGAAAAATAGAGACATTTGTAAAGGCCACAAAGGTTGCTCATTGTGAAAATATGCATAGGAAACATGTGATTTTCCAAAAAAAAAGCTTCATATATAGCTAATAGCTTGTAAAAAACATTTCCTGACAAGGTATTTAGGACATTGGAGCTATTTGAAGTTTTGATTCTATTGTCCTTCAAATTCTGGAGCAGGAGTTATGAATTCTAATATCTTTAGGGATCAGAGGGATGATATCAATAAGAAAAGTGAACCAAATGTATGAAACACTGAGAGTTGAGCTGTGGAAACTTGTGAGACTAGTTGAGTCTAAAAGGGAAAAAGAGATTCGGGTCCCATCATCATGTGAGAAACAGGGGTTAATATTGGATGATAGCCCAGTTTTTTTTTTT
>JAQZBX010105271.1:0-10869 GCA_029593785.1 Cabassous unicinctus
GTTCTCGACCTTAATAAAAATAAAAATCTTTTGCTTTGCGTCTCAAAGTGATGTAATGTGATCATAGATTTTGTTGTGTTGAATGAAAAGATGTGGATTATTATTTTGTTGCTGCAAAAACAAAGTGTTAATAAAATGCTCTATTTAGCCTTTTGTTTAAAAAAAAAGAATACATTAATTTGGGTTTATTTTATTTAGTTTGTAGCTTTAATGTGAATTTAGCTGGTGGATGCCCCACGGAAAGCAAACCTATGCTCTGGAGAAATAGCCTTTTAGCCATTTGATATATATATATATATATTTTCTTTTTATAAGGTACCAGGGCCAGGGATTGAACCCAGGACCTTGTATGTGAGAAGCCGGCACTCAACCAATGAGCCACATTGGCTTCCCTGAGTTTTTCCCTTTGTTTGCTTGTTGCTTGTTTTTCATTGTTTTTAGGAGGCATCAGGGACCAAACCTAGGGCCTCCCGTGTGGACAGCAGGTGCTCAACTGCTTGAGCCACTTCTGCTCCACCACTTGATTTTTAATGGAAGAATGTGATAGTCTTTAGATGGTATGGGATGCAGTTTCACAGAGTTTTAAATCAAGAAGTAGGTCTCTGAGTCAAACCCCATCGTTCAATGATCATCTTCTCACAACTGTTAAGTTTAAAGAACAATTTAAGGGAAAACCCCAAATTTATCAGTAGCAGTGATAATACCTAATGTTGATTGCACACTTACCCTGTGTTGGGCACTGCCCTAAACATTTTATGAATAGCATCTTATGAACTCCACAATGACCTTGGAAAGTAGGTATCTTTTTATTCCCAGTTTACAAGTGAAGAAGCTGAAGCTCAGAAAAGCTAAGTAACTTTCCCAAGGTAAAATAGAGTAAGGAGATAATATAATGTTTCAATCAAATGAGCAAGCAGTGAGAAAAGTTTATCTGAAAAGGTGATCATTTATTTGAGATTTTATAGAAACTGAGAGCACTTAGCTGCTGAAAGGGACTTATGAGACGATTATTTGACTTCCCTTACTTAAGAAATGAAGACACTAGAAATCAATAAAGGAAAATGACCTGCTCAAGGGAACACTGAGAATGTTATGGATTTGGAACTATTATAATTATCTGTGCCTTTGTTGTTTTTATTTTCTTTTTAATCAGGTTTTTAGTTAAGGAATTAATTAAATGGATTTTATTTATTTATTGCTTAATAAATACTATCTATTTATTTATTTACTGCCACCACACACACCACTAAAACAACAGTGAGTGGGAGGTGGGATGCGAAGGAATATGTTTTCTCTTCCAAGAATCCTCTGCATAAAGAGACACTAGTCAGTGACCCATCCTAAGTCTTAAAAAGGCTCATATGCCATCTCTGTGTATCTCTGTGACAGTAATGAAAATGTTTTGATTTAAATACTACGTCATTTCCAAAATTCTATAACCCAAAAATTCACATTTCCTGTAAGGAAATTATTCTAATGATGTCTCCTAATGTTACCACTGACCACATTAATTTTCTCTTACTGTGTTCAGAGAAAGTAGTCATAAAGCATAGTTTGAGGCTTTTATGGACCCCAGAAAATCACGTCCTTAGAGCTAATTCATTCCTGTGGGTGCAAATGCATTGTAAGTGGAAACTTCTAATTGGATTACTGCAGTAGGATGGGTCTTAATCCTCTTATCTGAATCCCTTATAAATGGGATGACTACAGAAAGACACAGGAGCAGAGAGAAAGGCATAGGAGCTGAGAGAAAGCCAGAGGAAGCCAGCAGCTGAAAGCCATGAAGCTCAGAACAAAAGGGAGAGAGCAGCAGATGCCGCCATGTACCTCGTCATGTGAGAGTCCAGGATTATGGACAGCTGGCCTTCAGGGGGAAAACCATCACCTGATGAAGCCTTGATTTGGACACTTTCACAGCCTCAGACTGTAAGCTTATAAATTAATAAATCTCCATTGTAAAAGCCAACTCATTTCTGGTATATTGCATTTTGGCAACCTAGCTAAGTTGTCATTTTCTAAGACAGTCATTTTCCCTGTCTCCTCCTCCCTTTTTCTTTCTCATTTTCATCCTTCCCATCCCAATGCTTATTCCCACCTTGATCTTTATGTGTATCTAGTATTTTGCAATTGCAAAATGCTTTCCCATGCATTACCCCACTTTATGCTCACATCTGCCTTGTATAATAGAAAGACTATGTATCATTACTGGTATTTCTGTTTTTCAGATAAGGTGACTGGGACTAAGAGAGTGTATTAACTTCTTAAAATTTTCCCAGGCAGGGCTGGAACTAGAATACAGATCTTCTTACCACAGTAAGATAGCATTTTCTTTTTAAATCACTTTATTGCTCTTCTGATTAGAAACGTAGTATTTGCTTTTGGGGGGAGGAAGAAGAAAGCTTCACTAGGTAAAGAACAGTATTAAAACATATAAAATTCACATATATTTTGTAATTTGCAAATTTGAAATCTTCTTTGATCTATTATTGTGATCTGCTTTTTTCATTTACCAGTATATCATGTGTATTTTTCTGTTTGAATGATAGTGTTATATAGCCTAATATTCTATTACATATAGTGAACTAATTATAATCTATTTAACCAATGTCTTATTTATGAACATTTTAGTTATATCCAATTGTTAGCTACTATAAACATTGGTGTTACAAATATCCTTGTATGTTCATCTTTGTACTTTTCTCCCTTTATCTTTGGGCTTGTGTGGATCTTTCAGGAGATAAAAAGCCACATATATGCACCTTTATTTATTTATTTAAAAGATTTATTTATTTATTTCTTCCCCCACCCTCACCCTCCATTGCTTTTGTGCTCACTATCTGTTCTCTGTTCTTCTGTGTCTGTTTGTCTTCTCTTTAGGCGGCAGTGGGAACTGATCCTGAGAGTGGGAGAGAGGCGCTCAATCTCTTGCACCACCTCAGCTTCCTAGTCTGCTGTGTCTCTTATTGTCTCTCCTTTGTGTCTCTTTTTGTTGCGTCATCTTACTGTGCCAGCTATCTGTACGGGCCAGCACTCCTGCGCCAGCCAGCACTCCACGTGGGCCAGCTTGCTTTTCACCAGGAGGCCCCGGGAATCGAACCCTGGACCTACACACCTTTAACCACTACAACCATGATGGATATTCAAGTTACCATCTGTGGCTTATTATTCCTGTGTTTATCTACAGAAAGTATGACTGGCAACTGGCTGTCTTGAGGTTCATTTACTAATTCACTTATTCACAGTGTTTGTTAAGTACTTTTGCTGTGCAAGGCACTGGGAATACAGTGGTGAAAAGACAAACCCAGTCTCTGATCTCATGGAATCTGAAGTTTAGTACACTCTCTGAGTGTTTGCTGTGCCCCCAGCTTCCCAGTCAGGCTGTACAGAAATGACTGAAAGAGAAGGCTCCTGGATATGGGGTTACTCTAACCTACACAAGAAAGGATTTTTCTTAACCCCAAAAACTCCCGGGGGACAGCCTTCAAGATGATCCCCATGTCGTTTTTGTCTTTTTTTTTTTTTTTTTAGTTTCAACTGAGGAAGATTTTTTCACCCTCAGATATCCCCATGCTGTAGGGAGCTTTGGCGGTGGGGGAAATCGGCATCTACCATCTCAGGGGCCTGAATCTCTGCAGAACCTGACGTGTCTGAAATTCTAGCACATGTCCTAGTTCTCCTTCAAGTTGCTTTCCTGCTTGTGTTCCTCCCCTGATCTTCCCATGATCTATATATTTTCTCTTTCCATTTTTCACTTTATTTACATGCTGCTTCCCTGAGTTTTAACACCAGTAAACTACAGCAATGTAATTCTTTACTATAGTGATGAAAGTAGCAGGGTTTTTGCTTTTTTCTCTTTCTTTCTCTCTGCATCCTTATGTAAGACTTTAAACTATAATTTTCATTTACTTGCTGTCTAAAGCACCTTCTTTGTGAAGAAGGTCCATCTAATGATACTCAGTCCCTTAAAATGTTAGAGCTTCTCCAAGCTTTCCTAAGGCAGTCAGGCACCCAAAAAGCTTCATAGTTTGAACACATCACTCTGTGCTCTGCTCAAATTCAGTAGCTTCTATTGAATGAAACCATCAGTTTTCACAGAATGAAAAAAAAAACTCTCTCCAGTTTTATGAAATCACTTCTGAAGATGTTCTATTATTTTGCCTAATATGCATTAGGTAAAGATCCTTGGGATTTTAAGGGTCTGAGGAATGCTTTTCCTGATGCATTAGTGCACTGTCAACAGATATGAAAGGACATGGAGCCCATCATGTGTCCTTCTTTGTCCCATTCTCTAAGACACTCAGAGACACATTTTTTTCCCCTTGATTATTGTTTTATCTCCCTTCCTTATTTGCACTTTTCTTTCTTTTACTGTTTGTTTGTTTAGATGTTATTTAGCATTGATTTTATTTTAAAGGAGGATGTAGAAAAAGGATCCAATAATATTATTATTAATAATAATAGTAATTATTTATATGGAGCTTATGAAATGCCAGCCACTGTTCTCAGAGTTTATGCATATCAAATCACTTAATCTTCACAATAATCCTGTGGAGCAGATACTATTTTTTTTTTTTTTACCAGGAGGTCCCGGGGATCGAACACAGGTCCCTCCATATGGGAGATGGATGCCCAACCATTTGAGCCACATTCATCCCCCCAGATACTATATTTAACTTCATTTTATAAATGAGGAAATCTAGGCACAGAGATGTTACCCAGAGTCATAGAAGTGATAGGGAATGAAATCAGGATGTGAACACAAGCAGTCTGGTTCCAGATTATAATCTCTTTAGCACTACAGTCCTCAGCCTCTAAATATAATTTGTAGCTCGTTTTGATGATTAAATCAAATAATATATGAAAAATATTAGCAAAGCAACCTTCATATTCAGATGTTTAACAAATATTAGTTCCCTTTTTCCTTTTCCCATGATGCTAAGTAAATCTTCAAGTGTGTCTTCCATGTCAAATTAGTCACATTGGGCCATTTTGGAAACCATCCCTTGGTATTTTTATTTTGGCCACAACTAAATTACTTGGATTGGTTACCTAAATTATTTTTCAACTTATATTTTGTGAGTTGTATGTGAGTAAAAGCAAGAGCAGAACAATAGGCATTATAGAAGGTCATTTATGTAAAATATAAATATATACTTATAAAAATATAAATCATTATAGCTGTATAGTAAGAATATAAAGATATGGACTGCATCTGTAGAGGACATTCAATAAGTTAGTCAGTTTGTTAAGCAACACATATTTACTGAGAACCTATTATGTAGCAGGTGTTAGGCATTTAGTGGGGAAAAGACTAAATGGACCCTGCCTTCATAGAAGGGGTGAAAGATGGTAAAGAAATGAAAAAAAAAAATCAATTACAAGTTTGATAGACGCTATAAAAGGGAAGCATAGATGCGTAGGAAATTTAAATGGGAGACCAAACCTAGTCTATGGGTTGAGGAACATTTTCTCAGGGATGCAACATTAACATGAGACCTCAAAAATGAGTGTGAGTTGGGGTGGTAGAAAGTGATAGATGAGAGTTTCAGGAAGAGGAAAAAGCATGTGCAAAGGCACCAAGGTGGGAAAGAGCTTGGGAAGTAATCATTTTAGTATATCAGCATTAGCACTAACCAAATGTTAGTAAGTATACATGTAGAATAAATTGTTCAATACATAGAAATTCTAATCAGCTACAATTAAATCTAGCATACTGAAACATTTTCTCAAGAGCTACTATATTTGTCCATTCACTTCTTCATTCAACATCTATTGAACCATGTGCTTGCTGGTTACAATACTCTGGGGATACAAAAATGAATGAAGCAAGATCTCCATCCTTGAGAAACTCACAGTTTAGTGGAGAAGGAAATATAATCGAGGTAGGAATAGAATGTCATCAAAGCAAAGAGAAAGAAATTTTGTGTACACAGAATCTCCCTTTTGGGTGGCAAATTCCACATAGCAACAATCATATTCACAATCATTACTTCCCAAAGTCTATCACTTTACAGCTTTCAGAGAACTCTTACATACTACTTGTCACCCAGATAAGTATTTATGTATGTTTAGGTATTAACATCTAATTCTCCCAACTAAACTGTAAATGCCATGAGAGGCAGGAACCATATATTTTGTTCTCCATACTATATCCAATGCCTGAAATTGATTAAGAGCTCAAAAAATATATCTTGAGTGAATGAAAGAATGAATTTGACATGCACAGCAAATTCTAGAGATAGCCAGAGTACTATTATCCTCCCCATTAAAGTAATTCTTTTGAAAAAAGGAAGGTCAGAGAAAGATTGAAGACACTGAGCCAGACTTTGAAAGAGGAATA
Source organism: Cabassous unicinctus (assembly GCA_029593785.1). NCBI lineage: Eukaryota > Metazoa > Chordata > Mammalia > Cingulata > Chlamyphoridae > Cabassous > Cabassous unicinctus. Next base: position 6,341 of record JAQZBX010105271.1, read on the forward strand.
GATGTTTGTCCACCATATAAGGGATAGAAAGGCATAAAGGCAGAGGCCACATCATTAAGGAATCATGGGAATGTGTCAACCATTGGGTGTTTGGAGAGGAGTGAGCTGAGTGTTGTGGTAGGAGTATCAAATGAAATGTTCTTAGGAAAAAATATGAGGCTGACTAGGATAATTAGGATAGCTGAGCAGCAACTAAGATGCCAGACTAGGGTGTTCAGATTTAATTGAAGGAATTTTAAGGGTGGAGGTCCTAAGATGATCAGATCTGTCTTGTTGACTGAAGCATGGGAGTGGGGAGAGACTGGAAGCAGGTTCTGTTTGAGAGTGCCAAGGAAGACTTGGAGGGGGAAGATGGTGTGCCCACGGGATTGTGGCATCTTTCCAGATGTCAAGACAAAAGCTTGGTGTATCTGTTCCTTCCATATCCACCCACTTACAACTCAAAACCCAAAGCAGGATGTGGGCAATCAAAAGAGGCTGACAAATGCATGATTCATACTTTCTGCAACTTGTATGATTCGAAGGCAGAGTAACTCACTTGTTCCTGACCTCAACAACTCTGGACAAAAAGAACCACGTACAGTATGAGATGAATATATTGTTCTTTTTTCTTTCTCCTTTTTCTTTTTAAAAATTTTGCTTGAAGCATTAAGGTTATTCACAAGGAGAAGAGGAAGTCTCTCAGTGTTGACTTTGTTTTCCCTTTCATATCCAGGGGTATATTTATGCCAGAGGTATCTCCACATTAGCCTCATTCCTCAAGAAAATCAATGAACTCAACCCAGGGAACAATAGACTTATCTTAATGGTAGAGTCAACTTAAGCTTATGAACATATACTCATCGTTTTTCCGTGCTTTTTTCTTTTTTCAATTTCTTCTTTTTCTTTTCTTGACAAAGCATGATTCTGTATGATGTGCCTGAAAACAAAGATGAAAACTTGATGGATTATCTGAGGGCTTTCAATGTTGGAATCTCACTTGACCATCAGTAATGATGTACTGTATGCTTGCCTATGTTAGAGATTTAACTTTAAAAACCATAGGAAGTGTTAGGTGTTCCAAAATACCCTCTTCACTGGGGATTGCCTAGCGTAATGGGAAGAACATTGGACTTGGCTTCTAATCAGACCTATAACCATTTATGAGCAAACTATTTAAATTATCCAAGCCTCAGTATTTTCATCTGCAGAATGGGCATAACAATGCATAACTCACTGAACTGCAGTAAAAATTAAATGAGATGACTTGATTTGAAAGTTTTGTAAATTTTTATAAGATGCCAAACAAATGTAGGGATTTAGAGTTCCTCCCTTGGAGTGAAGGTAGTAGGTCTTCCAGAGACTCCTAGTAAAAGGAAAATATTTAACTAAATCTAAAACACATTATACCATTAGTAACTATGAAAACCAGGACCAGTGCTAATTTAGATACACCACAATACTTGGTCTTGGATGGGATAGACCCAAGTGAAATGAGACGGCTGGTAACTGGAAGAGAGTTGTTCTCCAGGAGGGTAGGCTCAGTAGAAACACTACTAGGGGGAGGGGAGCAGGAACAGCCATATGACTGCATGGAGACCTGAAGCAGGGATGGGGAGAAAGGGAGCACTAAAAAGAAAGGGAATGGGCATGGAAGGCTAGTATGTCATACTTTTCTCTCCTTACTGACAGCAAGTAACTTTCAGTTCCATGTAACCTTGATTTATCATTGTTTTATTAATTGTTTGTATTTGTGCTCCACAGCAACTCACTGAAGGGGGGTGACATATCTTAACTTCTCTTCATATTTTCCCACAGTGTCCAAAACTGTGTCTCCTATCTAATAATAATAAAATGCAGAATCTAGTGGTGGGGAACAGAGTCCAGCACCAGATCTGGACACTCACAACATCCCTCTCAGGTATTATGAGAAACTACCCAGTTCTCAGTTTTTAAGATCTTATTCAGTTACAAGTTTCTCCTTTAATGTTTTCTCCTTCATTTCTTTATTCTACTATGGGGGATAAGAATCTTGAAAAAAACTGTTACATTTGGCTTGGTCTGGGCATTGGTTTCCCAGCGTTTTCTCCAAGACATGCAGGAATATGCTCTCCTTATCCCACCAACAACAAGGCCAGCAATGGGGAAAATGAACATGCATTCCAGACAGTGAGGAAGACATCACAGAGATGTAGCACTGTCACTCTACTGACAAGAAGTTGTTCTGACAAGACACGTTGTTGGTCCCCTCAAGGATCAAATGGCAGAAGCCCTATATAAAAGGGCAAGAAATAAAATGAACACTGGAGACAAGGGCATAAAACAAGTGTACTTGGCTGTGTGACTGGTATCCCAAATCACTCAATAGCCCGAGTTCTTCCTCATGGCAGTTTGCATCTTATTCTATGCATAACATCATTCAGAAAATTTATAGAGGTAGTCAATAAAATATGAACATCAGTCACCACAGAAGACAGAACTATTATTTGGAGTAATGTGTTTATTTAAAAACCAACAACTGTACATATATAGCACAATGTGAGATCTGCAGAGTATGTGCAACTCTGAAAAGTTGCCTGAAAATCAAAGCCAGAATCCTCTGGGTTGCTCTGCTTCTGAGTTCTAACAAGGTCACATAACAGTTAAACCTGAAGTCTACTCCTGGCTCTATATCCAGCTTGCATTTGAGGGAGCTTCCCTTGGGCTGCCATAGCCATCTGAATCACTGACTAGGCATCTGCTATATTAGGCCTAGAGAGTTGATCCACCAAAGCTTGCTGTCTGGGCTACTACTAAGTGCGTCTATCCCCTGAGACTGTTCTGTTACTACCATACTGGTATTGTTCTCCCAAAGCCACTTCTCCCGCATATGACCCACCCTTGGCCAGTGAATTACAAAGAGAAAGATGAGTTTTGAAAGAGACCACTCCTTCCTGCTGGTTGAGGCCACCTCATGCTGGGATACATTGCTTGGCATACAGAGTTCGGCTTGGGATTCAGCCCCTGATGGCTCCCTCAGGCACACTTGCTCAAATGTATGGGACTATCCTTCACCACTCCGATCCTTCTTTTAATTACTCACAGCAGAGCTGAAGACAAACTGCAGTTTTTAATAAACATTTATCAAAGAAAAGATCCAGAATTGTAGAAGATTTCAATGCAGAGATTTTCAACTGGTTAGTGTGGAGATATTACAAAGGTTAGGCCTGTAGGGACCGCGAATAGTATGCAACAGAAAGAGGAAGGCTAGTTAGGATATGGTGGCATGGAAAACTCATACCCAGCCTAAAGGGGTCAGTAGCTTATCAATTCCAGAAGATGGCTGCCTTGAGGGAATGATGCCACTTTTTTCAAGACAGTCTGAAAATCCAGATATTTATGTGACATCATGCATTTTTTTTAATTGTTGGCAAATATAATGGCAACTTAAAAAGCAATGCAAGCTGAACAAAATGTCTCCAGGCCAATTGGCCCTCAGGTTCATACTTTAAAATCTCTGAACTGGCGATTTTAGAAGCTTCATGACTTGGGCCTTCCTCAGGCATCTCTTATAGGATGCCACACATTCGTTACAGGATTGATTTCCTGGCAAGCTCTAGGATAACTACCTACCTTTCCCTGGGCCTGTGCTCCTGTGGCAGCGACCACCTTTTCCCCTTCATCTTTAACTATGCCCAAAAACATCTACCCACGTCAGAGGACAGTCACAAGGGATTGAAGTCCCAAGTGAGAAAGAATTTCCATTCTCTCCAAGTTTAAGGCCTGGTACCATTCCAAGTGTGTGTGTAGTATGTGTGTGTGTGTGTATGTATTTGCATGGTGAAGTTTATTACATGTCTTGGAGATAGGCTTTTTTTACAAAGCAAATAAAGAATATATATGTTAAAGCAAAAATAAAGGAACGTAGTGTGATGGGAAAAGGATGCTGGGAGGGTGGGAATTTACCTTAGATTGGATTGTCAAGAAAGCCTCTGTGAGGAGGAAACTTATATAGGGTTTCTTAGAAGCAGAGCCTGAGATGAGGTTCCTTGTGAGTGATTTACTGAAGGTGTGCTTTCAGTAGAAGAGAAACTAGGGGGAAAAGGGAAGGCAGGGGAAGAAAATTAAGCAGGGATGTGTTCTCAATTGGAGGCTCCCTTCAGCTTGGTCTCACCAGGAGCTCAAGAGAATGAAGATCACTACAGAGTTGATCCCACCTTGAGGCAAGAGGGCTGGCCTTTTATATCTCCTTGTCAGTCAGTCCTTGGCTCCAGGCTGTCTCCTGGTGATAGGAGGAGCACACTCTCTTAGGCAAGGCAGATGAGGACAATTCTTAGAAAAGATGGCAGCTGTGAGCTGTTAACAACCAATACTCCTATCCACTGGGGGATGGGTGCACCAGCATAGCAAAGGAGATATGGATGGGGCACCAACCATATCCACTACTTCAGGGTGATATTTGATCTGGGACCTGGAAGATAAGAAATAGCTTACAAATATCTGAAGAAAGATTTCTGGCAAGTGTCACTAGCCTGGGAATGAGCTTAGTTAATTCTTTTTTTTTTTTTTAA
>JAQZBX010105272.1:0-10867 GCA_029593785.1 Cabassous unicinctus
AAAGCAAATTTGTTTGAATTCCACTGATTAGACAAGGGTTTGTACATCTTATAGAGAAGCTTTAGGGCAGGAGAGCTTTATTTTTTATTGAACCAAATGAAATGAACTAGGGGCTTGATTGGCTCCCTGGGTTAACTGACTTGGTGGAATTTAAAATTTCAAAAGGCAAAAAGGAAACTTAAGAGGGCATTTTGTTGGGGGAGGGGAGGGGCTCCGTGGGTTCCCCAGAGCTTTCTCTATACAGTTTTATCATTTCTAGCTCTGTATCTTTACTTTTAGCAGATTAAAAATTAACAACAGCAATTGTGGAAAAACAAATAGAAAAACTTATGAAATGAGGCTCTTCTCTGTTCTTCTTTATGTGAATGTGTTTGCAAGGGATGAGGGAAGTTTCATGCAGTATTGATGCAGAAACAAATCAGTATTTTTAATCAAACTACCTACTTTGTATGATTTCACTCTGTACTATTTTCATTCTTTATTTCTTTTAAATTGTAGCCAGATTATCCATGCCAAGAGTATAAAAATAATTTATAATGTTTATTGTGACAAACAGCAAAACTCCTTTTCTAGCCTCAGCCCCCATTCTTCCTTCTGCAGAATTTCCCACTTCTAACTGCATTGGCTGATTATTGTGGGTACATATTTCTGTTTGTAAACAGATGCATGTCTCTCTTTTTCATGCATCCTATTCCCCACCATATATGAGAAACTTCATCTACCCTCATCTTTCCAAAAATAGGTTTATTTTTAGGTTAATTTTCTGAGATCAATAAATACTACTGCTTTGTTATATTCTTGAATTAGTTTTTACCTTTATAGAGCCTCTCCTCAGTTGTGTGATGATCCCTAGTTTTCTCTTCATGTTGAGGAGTGGGAACCTAGAAATGACAGAAATCTTTGAATGCGTGAAGACTTCATTCTGGTCCTTACTCTTGTGTGTTCTGTCCAGGCTTGCCCTTGAGGGTCTTGTGATATCAGTCACATTAAGTCTAGAGAAACTGAGGCAACACTCAGACATCTTTTAAAGTATGTGTCCCCTGTTATCTACAATAACACAAGCAAAGATTTAAGTAATAATACATTTTAGGAGTGATATCCTTGTTATTTAAGTTAATTCTTTACAATGGTATAACATAGTACAGTGGAATTTGAAAATCACAGGAATTCCATTTAACTAGCTATATGAACTTAAAAGAATGAATAATTAAAAGTAGAATTTCAGACATTATAAAATATGTTTTAAAGTAAGATATTTAAGATTGTGATTTGGAGATAGATGGACTTGCATTCCAGTCCTCTGACCGGTATATAGCTCCAGAAAAACTTTTGCCTATATAATCAACCATTAAATAACTGATAGGGCTTTTTATGGGGAGTAATTAAATAAAATAAATGTGAGGCTTCTAGTTAAACATGTAACACTGTAGTTGGCATAGGAGAAAACTTCAGTAAACAAACATGAATTGACATGGCACAAATGCAACAAGTAGAAAATATATCAGAAATTGAGTATATTGTTTGGGAAATTTAAAATTAACCTTTAATAAACTGCAAATGATTGATAATCACAAAAATAAGGGTATTAATTTTGTCTGGATGTGAGGGAAGGAGACTTGAGTGTGGTGCATACAGAATGCCTCAAAGTCACTGATTTTGTTCTAATTTTTACGAGTTGGTTAATGAACTGCCCTTTGTATTATAATTATTCTATATATCTTAGAAAATCATCTTATGTATTCCCTTGAAATGTGGCTAGTGTATCTGAGAAATGATTTTTAGATTAAATTTAATTGAAATTACCAAAATATACAAACTAGTGGTCAATATCATCCTAAGCCCAAAGCCAAATAAATATACTGCGAAAAAAGAAAATTACAGATGCATTTACCTAATCAATATAGATGCAAAAATCCTCAACAAAATTGTGTTCATCGAATCCAACAGCACATTTAAAGAAATATACATTATGATCAAGAGGTTTTTATCCCAGTCATGCAAGGGTGGTTCAAGATAAGAAAATAAACCAGTGTAATACAACACATTAATAAATTGAAGAAGATAAATAACTTGATCATCTTGATGCAGAAAAGGCTTTTGACAAAAGGCAGCTGCCTTTCTTTTTAGCCAAAAATTTTATTGAAGTATATCATTCTTAAATTAACACACATAAATAATAAGTGTATAGTAAAAGATGTGAACTTACAAAACAAACATGCATATCAACATATAGGGCTCCCATATATCTCCCCACCACCAACACCTTGCATTGTTGTGAAACATTTGTAAAAAAAACTATGAAATAGCATTATCAAAATATTATTACTGACTATGGCCCATATCTTAAATTTGGTATATTTTTCCCCAACCCACCTGATTAACATCCTGTATTAGTGTTACATATTATAGTTCATGAGAGAATATTTTTGCGTTTGTTCTGTTAACTACAACCCATCGTCCATCACAGGATTCATTGTGTTCTATAGTCCCATTCTTTGTAAAATCCTTTCAAGTATACACTCAGTGCCTCTAATTTTCATTACAGATTTGTGCTGTCATCACCTCAGTTAATTTTATAAGATTTTCATTACTCCAAAAGGAAAAATACCATATTCCCTTATCCCCCATTCTTTTCCCTTAGAATTGACATATTTTCTTTGACATTGCTGCAGAAATATTACAATATTACTGCTAACTATCATCCATAATTACATTTGCTGTAATATTCCTGTGTATCACCATATTCTTAACACTTTGTAAGTGAACACACTTATATTTATGCTATTAACCACAATCTTCATCCACCACCAAAATGACTATGTTACGGTCCCTAGATTATTTTCTAGCTAACTTTCAATTGACATTTATATCCATAGGCTACCCCTTTCAGTAACAACATTTATTAATCAGCAATGTCAGTTATACACACTATAATGTGTTACTATCAACTGAATTAATTTCCACACTTTTACAATAGATCTTATTAAAAATACTACACACAAAATGCATCAGTTCCCAATCTCAACACACATTTTATTTCCTAGTAACCTATACTATAGAGTTTACTTCTCTGCATTTATCCATCCTATTTATTTCATATTAGTGGGGCCATACAATATTTGTCCTTTTGTGTCTGTTTTATTTCACTCACTGTGCTGTCCTCAAGCTTCATCCATGTTGTAACATGTACCCTAATTCATTTCTTCTTAAAACTGAATAGTATTCCATTGTATGTATATATCACACTTTGTTTATCCATTCATCATTTGAGAGACACTTGGGCTGTTTCAAAAATTTAGATATTGTGAATAATGCTTCTATGAACATCAATGTGTATGTGTCAGCTCAGGTCATTACTTTCTATTCTTCTGAATATATTCCTAGTAACAGGATTGCTGGATCACATTGCAGTTCTGTATTTAGCTTCTCAATGTACCATCTAACTGTCTTCCACAGAGACTACACCATTGTACATCCCCACCAACAGTGAATGAGTATTCCTATTTCTCCACATTCTCTCCAGCATGTGTAGTTTTCTGCTTTTAAATAATGGCCATTCTATAAGGTGTGAAATTGTACCTCAATATAGTTTTGATCAGCATTTCCCTAAAAGCTAGTGATGTTGGACATTTTTTCATGTAATTTTGGCTATTTATATTTCCTCTTTGTAAAAAAAATTCATTCAAGTATTTTGCCCATTTTTAAATTGGGTTGTTTGTTTTTTGTCATTGAGTTGTGTGATTTCCTTAGGTAACATGGATACCAAACTCTTAAGTGATAGTTGGTTTCCAAATATTTTCTCCCTTTGCATAAGCTGCATTTTTACCTTCTTGGCAAAGTCTTTTGGAGAACAAAGGTATTTAATTTTGAGGAGGTCCCATTTATTTATTTTTTCTTCCATTGCTTGTCCTTTGGGTGCATGGTTTAAGAAACCATCACCTACCACAGGATCTTGAAGGGGTTTCCTTATATTTTCTTGTAGGGATTTTATGTTTCTCACTTTTATATTTAGGGCCTTGATACATTTCAACTTAATTTTGTATAAGGTGTGAAATAGGGGCCTTCTTTATTTCTTTTGGATGTGAGCATCTATTTCACAGTTCTGAATTTTGTTCAATTGGTCAATATATATATCTTTATGCCAGTACCATGTTGGTTTTACTACTGTACCTGAATAAAGTGATTTAAAGTCAGGAAGTGAGAGTCCTCTAACTTTGTTCTTTTTAAAGATATTTTTTGCCTTTTTGGGGTTCCTTACCTTTCCAAATCGATTTGATAATTGTCTTTTCCATTTCTGCAGAAAAAGGCTGTGGGGATTTTAATGCATTGTATCTGTAAAGAAGTTTAGGTAGAATTGATACCTTAATGATATTTAGTCTTCCAAACCATGAACACAGAATATCCTTCCATTGATTTAGGTCTTCTTTGGTTTCTTTTAACAATGTTTTCTAGTTTTCTTAACTCACGTTCTTTATGTACTTGGTTAAGTTTATTTATAAATAATTAATTCCTTTAGTCACTAATATAAATGTACTTTTTTCTGATTTCCTTCTCAGGTTGCTCCTACTGATTTTGGATATGAAACTTGTATCCCATCACTTTGTTGAACCTGTCTATGAGTTCTAGAAGCTTTTTGTGGATTTTTAAGGATTTCCTAGATATAGGATCATATCACCATTGAAGAAAAAAGTTTGTACTTTGTTTTTTTCTCCTATTTGGATGACTTTTTCCCATTTTCTTGCCTAATTTCTCTAGCTAGAACCCCCAGCACAATATTGAATAAAAGTCATAATGGTGGGCATCCTTGTCTTGTTCCCAATCTAAACAAGAAATCTTTCAGTCTTTCACCATTGAGTAAAAGGCTAGGTGTGGATCTTTCATATATGAACTTTACTATATTGAGATAGCTTCCTTTTATTCCTACCTTTTGGTGTATTTTTATCAAGAAAGGAATTTGGCAAACAAATGATATGTGCCATCCAAATTGGAAAGGAAGAAGTTAAACATTCACTATTTGCTGATAATATCCTATAACTAGAAACTCACAGAAACCTAAAACAAAACTACTAGAGCTAATAGACAAATTAAGCAAACTGACAGGATACTAAATTCATGCAAATATTGGTGATGTTTCTCTACAATATTAAGGAGCAATCTGAGGAAGAAGTAAGGAAAAAATCCATTTTCAATAGCAATGCAAAGAATCAAATATTTAAGAAGAAACTCAAACAAGCAGATAGAGGACCTGTTTCAGAATACTATAAAACATTGCTTAAAGAAATCAAAGATGAATTAAAAATATGAAGGACAATTCCTTTTCATGTATTGGTAGACTAAATTTTGTTAAGATGTCACTTGTACCCAAATTGATTTACAGATTCAATGCAATCACAATAAAAATCCCAAAAGACTTTTTGCAGAACTGAAAAAGCAAGTTATCTAATTTATTTGTAAGGGTAAATGTTCCCATATAGCCAGAAATATCTTAAAAATAAGAACAAAATTAGAAGACTCTCAGTTCCTGACAAATCATATTATTAGCTACAGTGGTTAACACATCATGATACTGGCTTAAAGATAGACATATATATACCAATGGAGCAGAATTAAGAATTCACAAGTTGACCCTCATATCTATGGTCAAGTGACTTTTGTTAAGGCTCCCATGTCCTCCTCGCTGGATCAGTCTATTTAACAAATGGTACTGGGAGAACTGAATATCCATATCCAAAAGAAAGAAAGAGGACCCCTATATCATCCCTTATACAAAAATCAATGCAAAATGCACCAAAGAACTACATATAAAAGCTAGAACCATAAAATGCCTAGAAAATAATGTAGGGAAATAACTTTGAGATTTTGTGGCAAATGGTGTTTTCTCAAATATTCCACACAAATCACAAACAATGAAAGAAAAAAATTAGATAAATAGAACCTCCTCATAATTAAATATTTTTTTGCCTTAACTGACTTTGCACAGACAGTGAAAAGGCAGCCTACTCAATGTGAGAAAAAATTTGTAACCATATATCAGATAACCATTTGATCTCCAGGGTATATAAAGACATCATACAACTAAATAATAAAAAAGAAGCAACCCAATTTAAAAATGGGTAAAAGGCTTGACATTTTTTTCCAAAGAGAAAATACAAATGGCCAAAAAGCACATGAATAAAAGTTCAGCATCACAAGGTGTTAGGGAAATGCTGATCAAAACCACCATTTCACACCTTATAAAAAGGCCATTATTTAAAAATTCTGAAAACTACACATGCTGGAGAGGATGTGGAGAAGTAGAAATACTAATTCACTATTGATGGGGAAGTTGAATGATGCAGCCTCTGTGGAAGACAGTTTGGTTATACATCAAGAAGCTAAATACAGTACTTCTGTATGAATTTCCATAGGAATACACTCAGAAGAAATGAAAGCAAAAATGCCTACTGACATTTGCAAATGAATGTTCATAACAACATTTTTCACAAATGCTAAAATATGGAAATGATCCAAGTATCCATGAACTTATGAATGGAAAAAAAAATATATGGTATATACCTACAAAGGAACGCTATTCAGCTGTAAGAAGAATGAAATAAGGATCCATATGACAATATGAATGAACTGAGGTCATTATGTTGAATGAAATAAGCCAAACACAAAAGGATAAATATTGCATGCCTTCAATAATATTAAATAAGTACAATGTGTAAACTCATGGATTAAAAATCTTGAGTACAATTCACTATTAGGTAGAACAAGGCTTGGTAAAGGGGAACTAATGTTTAATGTATGTAGACTTAATAAGATTGATTGCAAATGTTTGAAAATTGATTGAGTTGATGTTACCACATTATTAGTAGTATAACTAACTCTGCTGCTCTATAAATGCGATCATGGCTAAAATGGGTAGTCTAAGGATATAGAAGTCAATAGAAAGAAACCTAAAGGAAAATTTTGGGATTGTATAACATAGTGAGCTTGGTGGTGGATGAGGATTATGGAAAGTAGTACAAAAAGAATAATGTTCTTCTATGAGCTAGAATAATGGTATGTAACTATTACAACGTGTTAATAGGGTAATACTTGAGAAAATACAGCTAATGTCAGGGACTATAGATAACAGTAATATTTTAATGTAGTGTCAAGGGTGACAAAGATACTATATCAATGTCAAGGGTCCAAAATAGGGGATTATAAGAGGCTTGAGAATATGTCTTTTTTGAAGTAAAATCTGTTCTAAAATTGACTGAGGGGAGGACAGCACAACTCTGTGATGAAACTGAGAGTCACTGAGAATAAACTTTGGATGAATTTTATAAGACATGGGAATGTATATTACTGTGAACACTGAGGTAGATTATGTGCCATGATTAACAGTAAACATATGAGAACATTCCTTCATGCACTATAATAATGTAAAATACTAATACATGGTATTAACATTAGGGCAATTTATGGAAAAAATATACCTAATGTAAGTTATAAACTATTGATAGCATTATTATTTGAATTTTTTAATCAATTATAAAAAAAAGTTCCACAACAATGCAAGATATGGTTTATGAAGAATTATATGGGAATCCTATATGTGATGCATGATTGGTTTGTAAATTCACAACTTTTGAAGTAAAAAATATGTATTCAGTCTAATTAGAAAATGTAATAAAAATGAAGTACAAATCTTCCTAATCACTCTTTCACAGGCCCACACAACTCTGCCCCAGTTGTCTACTTATTTCCTTCTCTTCCATCTATATAAAATAATTAAATTACAGTCCTGATAATTGTGCAACTTGTCTATATCTGTTCTGGAAAGCCACTCAGACTCAAAGTAGAATTCTTGTGTTTGTTCATTCATTTACACTTCATTATTCTTTCATAGGTTAATTGTCTCCTAATATAGGAAGAACTTTTTCAGTGAAAATCTCAGTGAGCTTCATACCTTCACTCCAATCTTTTTATTTTTTTTCTGGCCCAGGGGAAGTCAGGTCAAAGAGAAATCAGGAGAAATCTGACCCAGGAGAAATCAGACCCCTCACAATCCAGCTCCCATCATAGACAATTTTACTTCCATCTTTCCCTAAAGCTTAAAGAAAAGCCTCTTCACCTTGTCTGTAAGAATGTGAACCAAGAACAACCTTTGAAGGATTTTTATCTCACCTCCTAGTTGTAGGGGATGTCCCAACCTCTCCCCAGTTGGTGACTCTAATTTAGCCCTGAATGTCTATCAGTTGGTAGTTAAATTTGCTCTTCCACAGTCAGATCTCAGGTTGCCAACTTCATGGAAAAACTCTTGGGATCTGAATAAGTTCCAAGATTTCCAGTAACCCTTGTGTGACATTGCCAATGACATATCTCAGTTCCCTGGGCCATGTTTGATCCTAAAAATGGCAACATGAAATATTTGACAATTGTTGAAGAAGGGAATTGGTTGTGGGGAAATGAGATTTTATAAGAAAAATAAATGGAAACTTCTCCCTGCTCTCAAAGAGGTGGCCATCCATTGGGGTAGAGTGATGGAAGTGCTGGGAATGATAACTATGATGGGCTGTTGCTTTCACCCAAACCTTTCATTTGATTCTGGTTGAAACCTGTTTCTTCTGCCCTGGTCACAAATGTCCACTCAGAACAATTCTCAGTTTCCTTTGCCTCTGAGACTTCACACAGGCTGTTCCATCTGAATTGAAGACTTTCTTTCCCCTCTCTTCCTCTGATGTAAAGCAATAAACAGTCACAAGATATGTTTACCTTCCTGTGGAAAGGATAACAGTGGGACTTCCAGGTCCCACCCCAAGCATATATACATAGCCCTATATCTGTCATGGATTAGTAGTCAAGGACCTCTCTGCCCTGGATTCATTTATAGGAATACCTATAGAACTCTATTTGGATACTCTGCTAACCTCTGTAAACTCAAGAAACTTACAGAAAGCCATGGAGGAGGTCCAGCAGTACCTACAGAAAGGAGGATGGTCAATCACCTTCCATAAAATATGGGGACCAGGAAACACCATCATGGTCCTGGGGGTCATATAGTCAGTTTAGGCTCATGTTTTACCATCTACTGTGCAAAATAAGATCCAAGTTTACACACACCTTCAATTGCTTAAAAAGGTACAGACTTTTGTGGGATTATTGGGCTATTGAATGGCATTCATTCCTAATTTGGCACAATGTCTAAGTCCCTGTACAAGCTAATAAAAAGGGATGCAGAATAGGATTGGGTGTGCAAGGAAGAGGAGGCCTTTGCCAAAGCAAACATTTTAGTAGCCTAACCACAGGCCCTGCATGTTATGACATTTGAGCTAGATGTCTCCATCACAGAGGATGGATTGGGATGGGTCTTATGGAAAAGGTACAGTAAGACATGAATGCCTATAGGTTTTTTATCTCAACTCTTCAAAGTAGCTGAGCAACAATATATCATCCTAGAAAAGTAATTCCTAGTTGTATAAAAAGCTTTACTACTAACAGAGGCCTTCATAAGAGGAATACCCCATCAAGAGATTAGTAGAGGGATTCTTTGCAAGGACTGATTCTGAGGTAGCTGATAATGGCATATTAGTGTATATATAGCAGAGGATTCACTTAACATCTGTGTGATGTTAAACTATTGTTCAACCATGGCCCGGAGACTCTAGCAAAAAAGGGCTCATGTAAAGACTAGTCCAGAATGTGGATTGCACGATATGTGTAGCAACTCATACCTGATCAAAGATTGACCTCATTCCTACATTTTTCCTTAGGTATCCCTGCCCATAACCCCATAGAAACATGAAGAGTTTGGGCTGCTACAATCTTGAACACTGCCTACTCTAAGCTTATCTCTTTTTTTGAGAAAAGAGCACATACCACAATATATTCCCAAAACTTTTATGCAAGCCCTGGCTTTTAGCCACTTTTTGTTCCTCAACCATATATAATCCATTGGGTGATTATTGTAGATGTGGACATATTTCAGTGAACTTATTACCAGTCTTACTGTTCTTTATGAGGTAGTTGCTGCTGTCAGTAAGTAAGGTCTCCTATTAAATGCATTTTGACTAATATCCTTGGTGCTCAGGGCCTCTTACTTCAGAAAGAAACTTAGACCACTCCACAGTGTAGGTTTTGAATGTCCAGGCTGTGTCTTCCCTTATGTCTTCATTCAGCATGAGTCCTGCTACTGTTTCAACAGGACACAGTTCCTGAGGTACACCCTACCCAAAGGTCCCTAAGCCACCATGCATGGCAATTTCCCTCATGCCTCTGGAAATTTGCTTTCCAAATTTGAGTTAGACTGGCTCAAGCACTGTTTCTCAGGAAGTACTAATATGCTACAGTAAGACCCAAAGCAGTTAGCTAACACTTTTGGCACTGTGCTCATCTAGCTTTCTGAAGAATAGGGAAAAGTTGACGTAGCCTGGATGGTATTGTTATCGGAGACAGTAGTCAGTGTCTAGGTTCTTGGTTTCATCATGAGAAATAATACAAGGATGAGCTACAAATTTATCAGGCAAGCAAAGCATTTATTGGGAGTTAAAGTAAGGAAAAGAAAATATATATTCAGAGTTAAAGGCAGGCATTTTCAGGAGAGAAAATGTGAAATATGCCCTGGGGTTCCCTGTTTTATAGGGATACAAGATTCTAGGGTTTGTGCTGATAAGCAAGGGTTTAGGGTTCAGGGAACCAGGGGTATGCAGTGCCCAGGGGTGTGGAAGTTGCTGCTTGGTGGTAATTAGCTTCTAGCTCCTGTCCATGATTTCTGCAGGGCATGTTGACCAGCAGTGATTAGCTTCTGGTCACTGTTCATGAGGTGTGGGGTAACCCAGAAACTAGGTGGGTGAGTGGTAATGATGCCCTTCTCACCCCTTCCCCCTTTGCAAAC